>JACEHZ010000553.1:0-125000 GCA_017893485.1 Hemerocallis citrina | reverse complement strand
AGCTCGTGAAGGGGAGGCGAGCTCGGCGGAGCTCTGCGATGGCGGAGGAGAGCTTGGCAAACGATCGAGCTCGACGTCGTTGGAGCTCGACTCAGTGGATTAGGAGCTTGAGGTGATGGAGCTCAGTAATGGAGAACGTGGAGTTGGCGAGTTGACGAAGGGAATGGAGAGGTCGAGCTCGGCGAACAAGAGACGAGGTCGAACTCGTCGATGAGCAGTTTCGACGAGAAGGTCTCGTCGCTCAACAGTGGAATTCTTGGCGAAGGGATTCGTGGAGGGGAGCTCGAGCTCGACGGAGCTTGCAGTTGAAGGAGCTCGACTGTAGGGGAGCTCGACAGGTTGACGGTGGAGCTCGTCGAACGTGAAGCTCGAGAGGAGCTTGACGAAGGAGGTTGTCGTTCGGTGAAGGAGCTCGACGAGTGGAGCTCGGCAATGGGTTCAACGAGGGGAGGTCGAGCTCGACGGAGCTTGTAGTTCGGAGATGGAGGAGCCTGGCGCCAATGGTGGAAGTGTGGAGGTGAGCTCGCAGTGGAGGAGACACGGTTCGGAGGTTGAAGGTGCTCCTTTTTTGTTTTGGTGGGAAATTCGGAGGAGAAGAAGAAGCTATGGTTCGGGTGTCTAACGGGCCCGAACCCGACCCGTTAACCCATTAATATATTTCCCCCCCTTTTTTCTTTTGTTTTGTTTTGGGCGAATCTGATTTGTTGATCGTGATCGAACACGGATTTTGAGGCAGAATTTTTCTCTCATTTTTCGTTCGGATCCACGTCTGTTCGGCGAATCGGCGAGCGTGGTGAGCATGCATCGAACTACAGGAGAGTGACACGTGGCTCTAAACTGTTGACCGGTCAATGCCACTTTGCTCGTATTTTGATCGGATCATTGTTTGCTCGGTCTTGAAACAGCGAGCATGGCGAGCGTGTGTCGAACTTCAGGAGAGTGACACATGACTCTAAAACACTGACTGGTCAACGACACTTTGCTCATATTTTGATCGGATCACTGTTTGCTTGGCCAGCTCAGACCGTTTGGCGAACGATTGTGGCGAGCTTCACCGTAACTAATTTTTGTGGAGCTACAGAGGTCCGATCGATGCGTGTGACCCCTCGTTTCGAAGTTGACTCAAAAATCTACAATTTCTCTTCAGAAGTCAGTTGAAGAATCACCCATCTTAATGGTCAAAATGGTCCCGCAATATCTTTGTCTTCATGAAGTTAGGAAGAGCGTTGTATGTGTTGCAAAGATCCATTCTTGGGGGCGAGTTGTAGGAGCGTCATTATATGAGTTAGGCTTCGGATTCTCTTGGAAGAAGGCCGCTCAGGAGGTAAGTTTGAGGAGAAACTCTAAGGGAGAGATGAGCTCCGAACTCGTTGAGAAGAGGTTTGCTTTGGAGGCGAGCAGAGCGATGAGCTTCACCAGGCTTTAGGAGAGAGCCGTTTGAGAGACAAGTTTGAGGAGCAATTCTAGGGGAGAATCGTGCTCCGAACTTGTTGTTTAATAGAGTTTCAACAGTTATGGGAACAATTTCGAATAGTGAGCTACTTCGTACTCGCTCGCTCGCAAGTGGCTAAAGCGGCATCGAACTAAGTGTTGGATTCCGAACTTGTTGTTAAGAGAATTAATGAGTTGTAGGAGCAATTCCGAATGGTGAGCTGCTCCGCACTTGTGTATTTACAAGCGGCTAAAGCAGCGTCGAACCAAGTGTTGGACTCCAAACTCGTTTTTTGAGTATAGTAAGTTGTGGGAGCAACCCTATAGGATAAGCTGGACTCCGAACTTACCATTCAACGGGTCGTAGAAGTGACCCAGAGAGATAGAAATGAGGCAAATGCAATAATTTTCAATAGAAAAAAGCTAAGTTTTATTGAAACAAACTAAGTGGTCGCTTCAATGGGGCGAGCCATTATTACATGCTTTTTGGCCGTGTTATAAGCATCGGCCATATTGAAAACTAAAAACCTACTTCTACGATAGGGTGAAGGCCTCTTTGGAGGAGTTTGGTTCTCCCCCCCATTGGACCTCTATGGATAAGGTGGAGGACGACCCCAGGTTCGGAATCTTGAAACTCGGCGGGCCTTTCTGTTCGCTTGTAGGCTCCTCGGGGTAGAAAACTGGCCCCATCTTTTCGGACAAACTTGGCCAGGTGTCCCCATTGTATAAGTTCTTCGATCTCCTCCTTGAGAGCCCGACAATTATCCGTGTCGTGGCTGTGGTCCCTGTGAAAGCGGCACCACTTATCCCTGTTTCTTTTCTTGCCAGGGGTATTCATTCTAGGGGGAGCACGGAGTAGCCCTTCCTTGTCCACCTCCATAAGAACTGCTGATATGCTAGCATTGAGGGGGGTGAACTTCTCAAAATGAGGAGCTGGGCGGTGTTGGCCATTGTCGTCCCTCTGGAATTTCTGGGACCCTTCTTCGCTCGTATTCTTCCGTTTGTTCCTAGAAGACGATTCCTCGAGAAGGGGGAGGGGGGGGGGGTTGAGAGCCTCTTCCACTCGGATGTACTTCTCACTCCTAAGTAGGAGTTCTGAGAAGTCCCGATGAGGCTTCTTGGCAAGGAACGCATTGAGGTCGACATTAGTGACGTTGTGCCCGAATGTCGCCGAGGCTACTGATTGATTGAGGGAGGCAATAGACCGGGCTTTGGCGGTGAAGCGCCGAACATAATCTCTTAGGCATTCACCCTTTCTTTGGCTGAGGGTCACCAAAGAAACACTTATTTTCTCGGCTCCGCGGTTACTCACGAAATGAGTAAGGAAGAGCCCTTCGAACTGATCGAAGGAGAAGATGGATGTCGGGGCGAGTCGAGAGTACCATTCTCTAGCAGGCTCCTTCAGCGTGGCAGAGAAGGTTTTCCAAAGGAGCACATCCGAAGCCTGGTGGATCATCATGAGAGTTTTAAAACTCTCATGATGTGGTCGGCAGGGTCCGACTCCCCATTGTATGACTCAAAGTTAGGGTGCTTGAAGTTCTCTGGGACCAGGGCTTCCATGATGGTCCGGGAGAACGAAGGCCTGCTTGGGCAGAAATTCCTCGCCCGTTGTTGCTCTTCTCTGTCAAGTTGGCCAAGGCGCCTCTCCATCTTGTAGAGATGGCGGTAGAACGAGTCTTCCCTGTGGTCATATCTTGCTGAGCCCCGAGACTCTTTCCCATGCGGAAGTGGGCTGGGAGTGCGGTGGTGATGGCTTGAGGCAGGTTGAGGACTAGGCACCCGTTGCTCGTGGTTGTGAGCGACATTGAGGGTCCACAGAACGGCTTCTTAAAAATCGTGGAACTCCACCCTTGTGACTAGTGCCTCACCAGCTTGGCGGTCCCTAGGTGTGGCTCGGCTTACTGGAGTATGACTTCTCCGCCAACGACGTGGAGGGGACTCTCTTCGCCTCCCCGGGGGAGGGGATCTTCTGGTCCTCGATTTGCGGGGGGTCCGGACTCTCGAGACCCCTGGGAGCTTAGCTGATGGACTCCCTCAAAGGCTCACCATCCATTCAAGCGAGTTCGGAGGTCAACCTCCTGTTGGCGATTAACAATCACTTGACGGAGATCCTGCTCGGGAGGGCTTTGAGAAGCCATAGAGTCAACTGAAGAATTGTGGACCCAGACATGGTCATGAAAAGGATGTTGCTTTGGATGAATCCGACGAGAGCCCCCCCGGGCAGCCCCCCGAGACCCTGGAGGGGCCTGTTAAGGAGGAGGCTATTAAGGAAGAACATCTTGGACTGGAGGAGGAGGAGGAAAATGAGTGGCTCTTCGGCTGGAGGTCACTGTTTTCCCTTTCTCTTTCGGATGCATGGCTTGAAACTACTTTTGCTGATGAAGTAAGGTTGGAGTGCTTTTCTGTATCCCACAGACGGCGCCAATCTGCTACTGTTAATTTTGGTGTGGGAGCAAACACATGAATTTGTGGATTCTTGGAGAAACGAATAAAGCAAACTTGTTGACTTTCACCGACGTTTTGACTGTTTTCTTGCCGCTGCCATGAACCTGCAAAAAGTTCGATACAACGGGATGGATCCTGGCGACGAACCCTCTGATGCTTTTGTCAGTAACCAGGAAGATTATGAAAAAGCTATATGTGAAAAAATATTGATTACCTTGTTATGGTGGGGGAGAAGGGTATTTATAGTCTCCTTAGGGACCCGTTTTGAGATAAAGATTTATCTCTACTTTCCCGGTGATTTTGGGTAAGATGTAAAGTTTAAATCGTTTCATAAAGATAACCATGAATTTGAATTACTCTTTATCCATCTGGGTTGGTTTGTAACGGGTTGCTACCCATACCCAATGGACAGATCCGTTTATGGGTTATTGGACTTTGAAGAAAGACACAGTTCCCACTTCAGACTCGTTTGTAGGTGAAATTACCATTTTACCCCTGAGAGCTTTAAGATTCGTGCCCGATTTGAACGGTCCCGATTTAATCTTATTTTTAGCCATATCAATATCAAAGAAGAGCTGTACATGAGACAACCCATAAATTTTGAAGCAAAAGGGGAAGACATGGTGTGTATAATGAAGAAGAGTTTTTATGGACTCAAACAAGCACCACAACAATGATACTCGAAGTTTGACTGCTTTACGAGAAGAAAGGGTTTCGAGAGATGCGAAATGAATCATTGTGTATATGTTCGTCGATTTAAAGACAATGATATAGTTACCTTGGCATTGTATGTGGACGGCATGTTGTTAGCATGTTCATGTAGGAAGAAGATCAAGGATGTGAAAAAGGCGCTAGCTTTAGAGTTTTCAATGAAGGACTTGAGTGAAGCAAAGCAAATCCTCGACATGAAGATCAGTAGAGACAGAAAAAGTAAGAAGCTTTGGTTATCTCAAGCAGAATATGTGAAGAAGGTGTTGAAAAGATTCAATATTGATGGCACGAGTGTTGGATCATGTATGCAAGGCAGATAACACTAGAGGGGGGGGTGAATAGTGTTATTAAAAATTATTCAACTTGAAATACCTGTTAAGTCGATTGGGACAAAGACATCAGTCGACTGACTCGACAGAAATAAGAGACTTGATCAATTTGAAGAACAACGAGTCCGTAAGTCGACTTAATAGGGCTACTAGTCAACTGATCAGACACAGACAGAAATAAAATGCAGCGAAATTAAATTTACAAGTTAGAAAGATCAAACCACAAAGAATCAACAATGCAAACACAACGATATATCCTGGTTCGGTCCTCCCGACCAACGTCCAGTCCCCAAGCAACCCACCTGAGATTTTTCACTATTTTTGAAAAGATTTACAAGAATACCCTAGGACCTTTGGCAACAACTATGCCAAATCCGTAGACCTCTCTCAGTACTAGAGAGAGCAAGACCTCACTCTACAACCTAGAGTGAACACTGACTCTACACCAAGAGCCCTTCTCTCCAACCGAGAGGATCACTCTCACAATCCGAGAGTGAACAACAAGGAAATCGACCTAAAGCCTTGATTTTTGAATGTGCTTTTTGTATTGAGGCTATAGGTCAACTTCTTATCGCAGTCTTGAACTTAATCGTTGTTATACAAGACTGAGATTAGAGAACCAAAGTATAAGAGAGTGAGAATTCTTTGAAAACTTTGAGTTCTTTTTCACAAACACTTGAACAAAAAGTAAAGACTTGTTGTGTGTGTGTGTTGCATCAAGGCTTTTACAAGATTTCTAAGCAAACATATCAAAGATTACAATTTTGTACATCAATTTACTTAGACACTCTTTTGATCTTGAGCTGATCACTTTGAAGATGTTTTGAAGCTTGGAGTGACTCTTCTCTTGTAGCTTGATCTTGAACCTTGAAAGCTTTAGGTACACACTGCAAGAAACATGTTGAATACAACATATGTGTATCGTGTTGTAGTCATCAAAATCAAGAAGCTACAGCGAGGACAGTCACTTGTCCCTTGGCCTGCTCACTTCAAGTTATGTATGGACTTGTGTCCACCAACGGAGGCAGAGATGGAGGAAATGACTGCTATTACTTATCCTCAGCAGTTGGGAGTTTGATGTATGCGATGGCGTCTACAAGACCAAACATTGCATAAGCAGTGAGAGTTGTCAGTCGTTATGTGAAGAATCAAGGTAAACAGCACTTGTGAAGTGGATTCTCAGGTATTTTCAGATCACTCTCTTTATTTTGGGGGAGATTCTTTGCATCGGTTAGTTGGGCTTCACAGTTTCAAAAGATTGTAGTACAGTCAACCACGGAGTCAGAGTATATGGCACTTACAGAGGCAACATAAGACATGTTGTGGATTTCGGAGCTTATGAAACAGTTGGGTAGAAGGAAACCCATAGGAGAGCTATGGTGTGACAGTCAGAGTGCATTTTTCTTGGTGAAAAACTTAGCATATCACTCTAGGACTCGGTACATTCAGATGATGTATCATTTTATTAGAGACGTATGATCTAACTTGGAGAAAAAGTCGGACTCGAAAAAGAACACCCGGACCCGAGGCCCAATCCTGTTGCGCTACACACTTGCGGCCGAATGCTTTTATTTGCATTCGACTCCTATGGCATCCACCAAGTCCAAGAGCACCCACGAGTTGCGCGATCGACTGCTTTTATTAGCAATCGACTGTACTTTACTTTGTTGCTGCTGTTGCTCCCTTCTTCTTCTTCCAATATTCACTTCGAATCCTCTTTTCGCTTCACCCGTCTTCTCTTCTCATCGAATCAAGTAGGCAAGACATAACCCAACACTTCACAAGTCTCGCACCTCATGGATCGCACCATACCAGCAACCTGGCCCATACAAACCGAATCGCATCATATAACAACTACAGTTTCAATAACAAGTGAAAAATTTGCATGTGCCATTGTGGTCTAGTGTTAAGACTCTTAACTAATGAGCAAGAGGTCGGGGGTTCAATTCATCTATTATGCGATTATTATGAGAGTGTGCATGCGGTGTGTGTGGCCAAAAAAAAAAAAACAAAGATCATTTATAACGTTTTTTTATTATTAAATTTCTATTTTTTATTAATAGGGACAGAATATGATGTTTCAATCCCTATAACATGAAAATTAGCAAATTCTTTCTCAAATATATCAAGGCAATGGCAAAGTAGATGAGGAGTGCAGCACATTTTTTGCCAAAATATGACAAAATAGCGAACGGACTGTGGATGCTCCGAGCAACCTAATTTTCCCCAATTTGTTTATCTATTTTATTTAAACTTTTTATATTCAACTTTTATATTCTCAATTTAACTCTAATCATGTTTGCTCATTTATCCATTACTCAAATTGTTTGCTCATGCATGCATTCTATTTTCCGCCATCTTCCCTCCCGCACGCGATCCGTGCGGGCTCCAGCTAGTTTAAGAACAATTCATGTACTTCGTTGTCTGCCGTTTTTACTCAGAGGGCTAACTTCAAATTGCTATTCAGTGTGTCTACTGTCTAACTGTATAATTTTGCTGTAATTTCTCATGTATGTATACTTTTTTTTTTTCTTTCTTTTTCCCTTTTATGAAGACCCAAAAGTGAGGTCATGTCTGCTTGTGCTTGTGGTTTGTGATCTGAGTGAATGTAGCTGCAAAGAGATCTTCATGCATTGTGTATCTAGACCTCTTCTCATAGGCTGACTTGAACAATAAGATTCAGAGAATCAGAGACTAAACAAAGCTAAGCTCAGATATATAACAGCAACTACAGTGATGTCGATACATTGGAAAAATTAATTTTGGTACCCAAAATTTTAAAATATTTGTTTCCATATACACATACGTTATCTGAAGTCTTCTGGTAAATATAATAACTGAATATCATCAACTTCAGGATATACACTCTCAAGTCTGGCAAATATATATCCCACGTTTCATGATATATATGCACTTGGTATCTTTGGTATAAATAAAAGAAAGTAAAAGAAGAGTTGGATATATACGTGGTAGATTTAAAATACTTGACCATAAATAACATACCTTAATAACTTTGATGAAATTAAACCTCAGATAATTAGATTAAACCTGAAATAAAGTTGGGCTGAGGATTAGTTAGAATTTGATTTGGTTGAGAAGTTTGAATTAGATTTTCATTGAACCGATGATGATGTGATAGTGCTGATTAGAGCTGCCACATTAGAGTTTGCTCATTTGAGTATAGAGCATCGGGGCCGGCTCTGAGTTCTCGAGGACTTTAAGGCGAAAAACCCAAATAATTATTTTTGGAGCCCGTAATTACAATATAAAATTTTTTACAAGCAAAATACGTACTTATATTTATAAGGGGTATACAAATTTGAGGGCCTCTAAAAATGCAAAAATATCGGGGCCTGAGTCGGCCGCCTCACCGGCCTTAAGGTGGGGGCCGGCCCTGAGGAGCATGTATGTATAACATTACTCAAAGATGGTGGTCTTCAAATAAAATTTCCCTTATAAAGTACATTGTGGTTGAAGCTATCGGTAGTCATAGACTGATAGTGTGAGAGGAATGAGAATGTGAACTCTTACTGTGTTGAATCAATTCAATTGTGACTTCAGGAAGGCACAACCTCAGTTCTCCGCAGCACATACAATTGGTAGGATCTGAGTAATTCTTTTTAATTAGACCCCTATTCAACTACAGTTTTAAATATGCCCCTTTCACTATTAATACTTTTGCTCTTCCGTACTCTCTACAGTCAAAAATATTTCTAAACCCTGTCCCTCTTTTATTGTAAATTAAAAATCACTTTTAAAATCTTCTTTTGTTGTAGAAACCATTTCCATGTGACTTTTTTTCTGACAAAAACACTCCTTTTATGTATGTTTTTATATATTAAAATGCATCAACTTTTTCTCAAGTGTACTTTTTCTTCATGATTATATATGATTATATGCTAATGGGAAATTACTGTAAACGAGGGACCTATACTAGACGATATTGCTACTTTATATGTACGACTAAGAAAAGTTGTAGCTTCTATGTAACACAAAATCTTAGAGGAAGCATCGGGGATAAGTAGACAAAGAGAATGGTATACGCTACTACAAGAATGTTTTCTTTTTCTGAACTTCTGATACCAACAACATGGTATATAGTTCAAGTGCAGTCTTTAGGTAAATGAAAATATGACGAACATTTATGGTACAATACTCTTAAAAGCGGAGCGGGGCCAATTTCTCGTACTTGCTCAGTGTGCCCCCCTTTTGTCGAGTGCCCCCGCCCGGTTCACTGGGCTGTTGGCCTACCACTTGCCCGCAGCTCCTGCCGCCCGCTTGGCCTCAATATTTTGGTTACTCTTTTTCAATTTTTTCCTAGCACACTAGATTTTGTTGTGACGATGAGAATTTTGTCCCATTAGCGAGAGAACAAAGTGCGTCTAGGGGCAAAAATAGTGACCATAGCATGTATTAGCCATTAACATAAGATTATGCCTCTAGGAAAAATGAACATTTCATGTTTTTTCACTTTTTTCTGCTGGATGTGTGGATCAAGTACAAACGGGATGGATATAAGAATTCATTCAGAAGCCGATGAGGCAAAGATGTCAGGGTTTATGTTTTGCGTACTAGGTTCAATTAGAAGAGAAAGGGCCAAAGCAAGAAGATGTTTCGAAGCGAAGAAATGAGGCAAAAGGAGGTGTTGAATTGGGTGCATAGGAGCTGCAAGTCGATTGCTATTTAGCAGTCGACCACAACTTAGTCGAGAGCTCTCTGTTTATTCTCGATCGACCTAAAAGAAGTCGACTGCCACTTTGATAAGTCAACCGACAGCGGTAGACAACAACATATGAGTCGATTCTTTGGGAATTTGTTTGAGCTCAGTTTCATCTCTAAGTTACATCGTACTGCTCCTATCGCATAACTTTTTCTTCATTGTTTTGAATGGTAAAGGATCAAGACTACAACGTAGGGTATTCTAGATCTCTATAAATAATTGCAATGACCTCCATAAGATGTAGTAATTCATTTGAAAATTTTCCATTGTAGACAGCAGGGTACCTTCTAGTGAGCCTTTAGAAATAGATAGGTCCTTGGTGAGAGTATTGTAACTTGTATCATTTTTATTTGTAAAATATCTTGGTTTATTTCTGCCCCGGATTAGGTTCACCAAACCAGGATTAATTTGTGTGCTTTTGTGTTTGGTGTGGTCTACGTGACTTGATTGTTCATTGTGATCGGTTGTCAAATAAATCAATGCCTAAAAACTTATGTTGCGCCAACTCTACAAAGTGGTATTAGAGCAAGAGTTGTTCGAGTTCATTGTGAAGATGACAGATCATAGTTTCAAGAAGATCAAGCACTTTGATGGTAAGATCAACTTTAATCTATGGAAGGTCATCATGTATGACGTAATGGTTCAAAAGGGCTTCCATATTGCCCTAGAACAAGATAAAATAATCCAGGACAAATCAGAAAAGCCGGCTAGCATGGCACAAGAGAAGTGTTGAGTTTAATCCGGTTGTCATTTGCGGACGAGGTCAAGTGCAACTTCCTTGAGAAGAAAAGTGTGGCGAGTCTGTTGGCGAGACTAAAAATCGATTATTCGGAATCGCCATTATTGTATCGATGTATTGTAAGAGAAAACTTTTTTGTTTTTCAATGAAGGAAGGTAACGCCCTTAATGATCTTATAGTGAAATTTAATAAGGTGTTATCCGAGTTGAAGACGATCAACGCAGATGATCTTACTGAAGAGAATAAAACTTTCAACTTGATATATTCATTGCCATATTCGCACGAGTATTTGATAACCACCATGTTATATGGAAAATCTGCAAAGGAGAAGCTCTCGGTGGCCAGTGTGATCAAGGGCTTGAAGGATCATGAACTTAGGAATGATGCTCATAAATCAAGTTTTACTTCTTTGAGTTGCATAGCGGCAGAGGGAAGTTCAATGGGAAGGGGTAGTGTGGGCAAGAGTGGGATCCGGATGATGCATTACAAGAGGGATTATCATAAGTTGTTAAATCATAAGGGTTCCAACATAATTAGTGTAGCTGAATCGTGTGATAACTTAGACTGTCTTCTTGTTTCAAGTTCTAAAAATGTGGATTCTCGTTAATTTCTTAATTCAGATAGTTCTTCTCATATATGCTCTGAAATAGAGATATTTTCTACTTATAAGTCTACAATAGATCATTCTATGAGGACGAAGACTGGTGAAATTGTGACGTAGTGGGTGAGAGAACAGTTGTGTTGGAGATACCGGATGGAAAGGGTTCACATTGGAGGTCATGCATATTCCATTGTTGAAACATAACCTAATATTCTTGGAAACTCTGGAAGCATGGGGCTGCAGGTATACTACTTAAGATGAAGTTCTATCACTTTAGGAAGGTGGTAATGTGATAAGGGGAAGGAGGAGTGTTTAGCGCAATCTCTACAAACTTTGTGGGAACGAAAAATCTTGGTCAAATATTTCTAAGTCCAGCATTCCTAAGATATCTAGTCCACCGCCACTAGAATCACTGAAGTGAAGTCACAACGTCCGAATACTGTCGAGAGGTGAAGGGTTCCTCAAGGTAGGTGGAGTTCATGCGAAGGATGGAGTTTCTATGTTAACAGTTAACATCTACTGGGATATGCCCTTGATGGGAATTACATTTAGAGAAAAAGCATGTGAAGGTAAATTCGATAAGCACAAGAAGCCGCTAAATCGTGTTGTTTACGAGAGTAAAAAGGGAAGAGTCTAGAAGCAATCAATCACATAGGTTTGGAAGCAGTTTGCATGCAATCCAGTGTGAAGATTTTTAGGGTCTATATCTTGCATACTAGATTCGATAAGAAGAGAAATGGGCAATGCAAGAAGATGTTTTGAAATGAACAAAGGAGGCCGAAGGATGTGCTGGATTGATTGCCCAGGAGATGCAAGTCGATTGCTATTTTAGCAGTCAACCGCAACGAAGTCGGGAGCTCTCTATTCGCTCGCGATATCAAAGAAGTCGACTGCCACTTTGGAAAGTCGATCGACAGCGGATAATACAGCATATGGGCCGATTCTTTGGGAATTTGTTTGAGCTAAGTTTCTTCACCAAGTCACATTATACGGCTATTATCGCATGACTTTCTCTTCAGGGTTCATCAGACAGTGAAGGATCATGGCTACAACCTAGAGTTTTCTAGTTCCCTATAGATAATTGTAATCGCCTCCATGAGAAGTAGTACTTCATTTGAGAGTATTTCATTGTAAACAACAGAGTATCTTCTAATGAGGCTTGCGAGATAGATAGGTTTTTGGTGAGAGTATTGTAACTCTTGTATTATCTCTATTTGAATAATATCGTAGTTATTTATTCTTCGAATTAGGTTCGCCGAACCATGAAATTTTTTTGTACTTTTGTACTTGGTGTGGTTTACTTAGTTGTTCATTGTGATCGGTTGTCGCATAACTCAAGGCCTGAAAACTTCTGATACACCAGTTAGATTGCTCTACAAAAGCCACATAGAATTGCCAAAAAAAGCGAAGTAAAATACTGAGACCGAAACAGTTCAAAAATGTCTACCCGAGCCTGTTGTGTGTACATCAAGGTTTAAGTGGATCAACTTTAACACATGAAGTGTGTGTTGAGCAGCAAGTATGAACGGGTTGCAAGAACTTTTTTGTGTTTTTGTTGAACCATTTATGTGTTTATGTCTAATAAAAATGGAAGTGTCTGAGATTGTGGTTTTGCAGGTAAAGGTTAAGGTATCTGAGATCTTAGCATAGAAGTGTGACATCCTGAGGCCTTCATCTTATCAATCCAAGTGGTTTGGACTTGGAGTAAGATTTATGCATTTTCCAATATTATTTTATGTTTATGTACTCAACTGTATTAAAACATTATGGGCGTGTCATGAATTTTTTTAATGTATAAAATTCGGGGCGTTACAACTCTTCAGCCATTTATCTGGGGAAACATACGTCGTTGCATTCCTCTAGCACCCGCCGAGGAGGCGAAACTGTTTTAAGAACAGTGTGTGACACACAAGACTCTATTTGGTTTCTTAATCTGCTTTCTTAATTTTTGATATATATTTTCATAGTGTTTTCATTCACATCTTCTAAATTCGATGTATTTGTGCCTCCATCACAAGTATTTTGTAGCATGCATGATATGATTTTGGATTTTCGTTATGATGTTATTATTACTGTTTAAAAACTCGATAATTATCAAATGGCTTCGATGCATTTACACGGTGCAGATCATAGCCGGTGGGTCTATATTATTTACACCATGAAGACCATAGCCGGTGGGTTTATATTGTTAGGATTGTGTCTTGTATACTCGTGTTCAGATCAGAAGAAGGTAAGATGAAGCACGGAGGTCAAAGCATCGAAGTGAGTAGAAGAAGAAAACAACAGCAGCAGGTGCAGGCATAGTTGCGGTCGACTATCCCAAGTTGCGGTCGACCGCACCCCCCGACCGCTCATAGTACAAGGATTGTCCGAGAGAGGGACGGTCGACCGGTATTGTTGGACGGTCGACCGACTGCGGCGCTGTGTTCGTTTTGGGCCTCGATTTGTTAGGACGTTTCAACCCAATCTTCAACTCCTAGTTAGATCATACGGCTCTTATTCAGTTAGTTCTTTTCTAGGTTATATCGGACGACTGAGAATCAAGATTAGACCTAGGTTTTCTCTCTATTCTTCTATATATATTGTAACTCCTCCAATATGAGAGGTAGTACTTCATAGATTCTTTTCTCCATTGCAAAGAGAGGCTCGAAAGAGAGATAGTTCTTGGTGAGTGAGTTTAATTCATTGTATTGAGTGAATCAATAAGTCCTTGTAATCACTTTTAGTTGACCTATATTTTCCCCGGATTAAGCAAAAGCTAACCAGGATAAGTCATCGTTATGTTTGTGTTAGTTTGGTGGATCTACTAGCTTGCTCAATTTATTCGTCTCATCTACTTCGACTTCCTCATTGCTTTATTAGTTCCGCTGCGACAACGGGCATTGGTTGACGCCCCAATCCAAACAACTGGTATCAGAGCTTTAGGTTGCCGAGTTCCTTGGTTAAGATGACAGGCCACGGTATTTTGAAGATCAAGCAGTTCGATGAAAAGATCAATTTCAATCTTTGGAAGACTGACATGTATGGTGTCCTTATTCAAGAGTGTTTGCAGTTAGTCGTTAAGAAGAAAGAAAAGCCAACTGATATGAAGGATGGCAGTTGGGAAGATATTCGTAAAAGAGCCATAAGTCTAATCCGACTATCCTTGGTGGACGAGGTCAAGTGCAGATTTCTTGAAGAAACTGATGCGGTGAGCTTGTGGAAAAAACTCATAGCTGACTACTCTGGTTTGTCGTTATTAGATCGGATGCATTGGAAGAGGAAGTTGTTCTGTTTATCTATGAAGGAAGGTACCGATCTCCAAGACCACATTACAGAGTTCAATAAGGTATTATCTGAACTTAAAGCGATCAACGCAGATGTGTGTGGGAAAGATAAAGCATTCAACTTGATATATTCACTGCCGGATTTGTACGAGTCTTTGATCACTACCATGATACACGGTAGATCTGCCAAGGAGAGTATTTCGGTAGATGGTGTAATCAAAGCATTGAAGAAAAATCAACTTAGGAAGGAGACCCATAAATCATCATCGTCGATTCCTACAAGTTGTCTAGCAGTGGATGGTCCTTTAGGGAGAAGACAAAGTGCTTTGCAAAAGGATTTGATCCATTGCCGATATTGCAAGAGGTCAGGGCATATCAAGAAAGACTGTTGGAAATTGCAGAATCAGGAGAGCGCAAAGAACAGGAGTTCAGTCGTTAATGTGGTTTGTGCCTTTGATTCAAGCAATTCGTGTCTTTTTGTTTTAAATTCTTTAGAAGTGGATTCTAGTTGGTTTCTTGACTCAGAGAGTTCTTCTCATATTTGCTCCGAGAGAAAATTGTTTTCTACTTATAAGTCGACTACAGGGCGTTGTGTGACAATGGAAACTGAAGAGATTTGTGAAGTAGTGGGTGAGGTGACAGTTGAGTTGAATATGCCAGGTCTAAATATGTTCACTTTAAGGGATGTTTTGCATATTCCTCTGCTGAAACGGAATCTAATTTCCTTGGGAACTCTTGATGCACGGGACTGTAGGTGCACAGCTCGAGGTGGAGTTCTGTCTGTTTTTCAAGGTCGTCGTGAAGGGATTAGAGGCATGAGAGTGGTTGGGCCAAGCCAACACAATCTCTACAAGCTTTGGGAAATTCGAAAATCCTGTGTAAGGGTTAATATTTCTTTTTCCATTATTCCTGCAAGCTCAGCTAGTTTGCCGCAACTAGAATCATCGAGACGAGACCACGACGTTCGAATATCGTCGAGAGGTAGAGAAAGCCTAAGGGTAGGTGGAGTTCGTGCGGAGTTTGGCAACTTCGTGAGTACATCTACGGAGGTGTACCCTTGAAGGGGTATACTGGATTTGGTGAGATTGGGTAGAGATCGGTTCAACTAGAAAAAGAAGCTATTGTTCTAAGTTTTCTTCGCAAGTAGAATTTATTTTGAGTTTGGAGATGAATAGCACATCATGTGATAGCACTCGTATGCAATACAAGTTGGAGTTTGTTAGGATTGAATCTTGTATACTCGTGGTTCAGATCAGAAGAAGGTAAAATGAAGCACGGAGGTCGAAGCATTGAAGTGAGTAGAAGAAGAAAACAGAAGCAGTAGGTGCAGGCATAGTTGCGGTCGACTGTCCTAAGTTGTGGTCGACCGCACCCCCCGACCGCTCATAGTACAAGGATTGTCCGAGAAAGGGACGGTCGACCGGTCCTGTTGGATGGTCGACCGATCGCGGCGATGTGTTCGTTTTGGGCCTCGATTAGTTAGGTCGTTTCAGCCCAATCTTCAACTCCAAGTTAGATCGTACGACTCCTATTCAGTTACTTCTTTTCCAGATTATATCGGACGACTGAGAATCAAGATTAGACCTAGGTTTTCTCTCTATTCTTCTATATATATTGTAAACTCCTCCAATATGAAAGGTAGTACTTCATAGATTCTTTTCTCCATTGCAAAGAGAGGCTCGAGAGAGAGATAGTTCTTGGTGAGTGAGTTTAATTCATTGTCTTGAGTAAATCAATAACTCCTTGTAATCTCTTCTAGTTGAATATCAGATCTCCCTATATTTCCCCCCGGATTAAGCAAAAGCTAACCAGGATAAGTCATCGTTGTGTTTGTATTAGTTTGGTGGATCTACTTGCTTGCTCAATTTATTAGTCTCATCTACTTCGACCTCCTCATTGCTTTATTAGTTCCGCTGCAACAACGGGCGTTGGTTGACGCCCCAATCCAAACATATATTTGCACTGTGCGGAGCATAGCTAGTGAGTTGATATTATTTACATTGTGCAGACCATAGCCAATGGGGTTATTTAGTGTCACTGAACGGGCCATAGCCGGTGGGATGACTGTAATTTTTACTTACTCAAGGATTATGATTTGATCATACTTTATAAATATTTTTGTTGCATTTGTTATTATGGTGTTTGGCACGAGGTTATAAAAGTTTTCTCCTTGATTAGCATAGATTATACTTCCATTTCCAAATATCATATGTTTCCTTGTACAAATGCAAAGTGGCTATATTATTTCTGGGTTGTTGGCGCTCATCCCGTTTGGGAAATATTTTTTTTCTTCAGATTATATGCAAACTCTTGGATAACATGGAGACATCATTTGAAAAAAATAAAGATGCAGACTTTTGAGGACCCCTGCAATTATGCTTAGCAACCCTTTAATAGTATTCGAAGTATTCTATTGTTACGTCATGTATTTGTTATTATTCCGCTGCTTGTGTGAAGTGAAAACACTGTAATAATTATGGAATAAGTCAAATTGTACCAGTCAACCTTACTAGTTTATCAATAAACTGTTGCTGTTAATTAGTGTGTGTATTAGCCTTACAACTCGAATGTGAGTTGTAGCGTCTATTATGTACTCTTCGAAGTGTTTTGGGGCGTGACATACATATCTAGTATGGTTTTGAAATTAGTCAACTTGAATTTCACATGCTGTTTTGGTGTTATTTTTATATATGAATATCATAATAAATAATAATAGTATACAATTATATATACAATTAATTATTGTTGTAATTATAATTACTAATAGTTGATACGGGCGATGCATGCTATGTTCTATAACAAACTTTTCTTAATTGTGGGAACAGAAGTCCAGCAAAATTAACTTTTTTTTTCCTTCTATTCTTCTAGAACAAGACCATGGCACAAAAAACTGTATTATAAAATACTATAAAGAACTCATAATGCATGTGATACTTAAACTGAATGGTCGATATAAATTTAATTTAAAATATATGGCTGATATTATATCTTGAGAGTTTTTGTTACAACCTCTTGCAATGTCATAGTAGAAAATGATACTGTTAAATATTATGAATTTAGTTGAAAGTATGATAGATTTAAAATATTTTGATAGATTGCAATAAAAAGATGAAACCTCAAGATTTATAAAACTTAATTTTGAATGAGGCTATTCATACTAATAATCTGTTATGAAGTGAAAGTTTTTTTTTTTTTGACAAGCAATAAATTGAATTTTTTGAAACATAAAAAAATCGTTTCAAACAATAAAAAAATTAAAAATCCCGAAAGAAGTGCACCCTATTATGACTCTTGATCAAAACCAATTTTTATGAAAAAATTTATTTCATTTTATTAATTAGTTGATGAAAAATAAAAACCAAAACACAAAAAAAAAAATATGAGAGGAGAAGAATAGTTATCTGACGTGAAGAGACGAAGGAGATAAAGCTTCACAAAGATTTGAGAAACATAGGGTAAAAGATATGACTTTGAAGAAAGAGTTTTGGACTTAATTTATATAAAATGTACCTTTGAAAATGAGAAAAGAAAAACTTCACCAAAATCACCTTGTTTTGAAAATTCTCTCAGACAAACACATAACTTTGAAATCACAATTGGAAATCTTCTCCGACCTAACACTTAACTTTGAAAACACTCTAATTTTAAAACTATGGTTTTGAAATTCTCTCCGACTAAGGGTTAAGGTAACAAATAAAAGATTTGTCATGTTTGAGTCTATTGATAAGTCTCTTGGCAAATATTTATTTTGTAGGCCGTATCGTGATGCAAGGCAAATCTTGAACCCTTGACTAATCTGCTCATTAAGTCATTAATTAGTACGAGGTTTTACCATTGTCCTACAACAACACATGGATTGAGCCAAAATATTATGAATTGATTATCATTGTTGAGTTACACAAAGTCGGTTTTATTTTCTAAAATCTATTAAGCTGAAACACCAGCATTCTGCATGCTAAAAAACTAGTATATACTAGCTAGTACACTTGTAGAGAAATTTCTATGATTGCCCTCTTTTGAAACATAAATAGAGTACAACACATACCATTCATGTGTCATTTTTTTTTATATATCAATTTATTAAATTTCGACAAACATAAATATCGATGATAACAATTATATTGCTCTATAGAATAAATGAAATTATCAACATTCTACAAATAGTAATACGTGCAATGTATATTGTAAGTTTGTGGTGGTGGAGAACTAGGATTTACTTAAGCAAGTCCCACATTATAGGTGATGTGTATCTTATAGGTGATGTGTATCTTATCTACATCTCTAATCTCTATCTCTGATCTCTAATATTATAATGGGAAAAAGCCTTAGTGTCATTTGTAAATCTACCAACGTGTGCATTACACGTGCATAACTAATATAAAAGAGGTCTCAGGTTCAAATCCTTACTACGTTAGATTTTTTACTTTAATTTTTTTTCAATATATATTAAATGTGCATCACACGTATAAATTATTATCTATCTATCTATCTATCCATCTATCTATCTATCCATCTCTATCTATAATAAAATATATAAGGAAAAAAGGGGTATGAGCAACTTGCTCATTTAGTAAATAAGCAATTGATTATGTGGCATACATGTGATTGGAAAATCATTAAAAGGGTTAGTTGTCCAATGTATCACATGTATGTCACATAATCAATTGCTCATTTACTAAATGAGCAAGTTGCTCATATCCCTTTTATCCAATATATAATAACTATTATAATAGAAGAGTTGGAGTTGTAAATCTATCTACTTACGTGCAATGCAAGTGCAATTCCAACTCTCCCGTTATAGTCTTCACATTTACTTTTAAAAATATGTAATCCTATTTATTAAGACATGCATTGCGATTGCACGTGTAAATCAAAACTTTTACTTAAAGTTTTTTTAAAATTAAGCACATGTATATTAGTAGTAACAATTGGTGGGAAAGTAATTCATAAAATGAGTAGTAACTGGCTCGCAAAAAGCCTTATAGAGAGTTACTTCTTCATAATGTCATGAAGTCAGTGCAACTTCTCCTTACTAAAATCATAATAAAACAACTACATCAATCTCCACACTAATTAGTATGATAATTGGAATATCCAAAGTAAGTAATTATCACATTAATCTTCCATAACTTGTAATCTTGGATTCAAAGCACTCTAATGAAGTTTCATAATTAAGCTAGCTGCTAGCCACACAATTAAGATAATTTTTCAAATTAATTCTATATAAGATAGAAAGATGAGATACCATTATTTTTACTCCACATGGAAAAAGATACAACTAGCTATATGCATGATGTACTACTAAAACTCACTGCATCTCACCAACAACACAGGAATTAAGTAGCGCACCAACTCACATAAACTAGATAGATAGTAATATATAGTAGACAGCAGTAGATTAAGACAGCATGCAGCAGTAGTATACTGTATATATAAGCCTTGATAAAGTACTTCGATCAGTACTGTAGGGGCCGGCCGGGGTTGCTAACATGCATGTTATGATCAGTGTTCAGAGCCATATAGCGCCAGCGGCCCTGAGCATTGACACCAGCTTACCTTCCATGTGCATCGTCATGACCCTGTCGGTGGACCCCACCAGCCTTCCACCGATGAACACTGCAGGCACAGGTGAATAATTGCTTTGGAGGAGGAGGAGACGAGCCAGGGCTCTCTCGACCTCACCCCCATTCTGCAGCTGGTCGATCTCATGGACAACGGCGGTGACACCCAAATCGGCGAAGAGCCTCTTCACAGAGTGGCACATGCAGCAGGTGCTCCGGCTAAAGATCACAACTGCACTCACATTAGCTAAATATCTAACACTCTCCATGATGATTGATCGATCGATGTCTCTTTCTCTTTCTAGATCTTTATGTATGAAATTGACTTGAACTAACTCCAAAAGTATGTATGTATGAATGTTGTTGTGCTTCGTCTATCATTGGAAGCTACTCCTTGGTTTATATAGCCCTCAAAAAGTGAAGTACGTGTCGCTCGCGCTAGGTTAAAATCTTATTAAAGTTACCCGTTATGCCCTTCGAATATTGCATTATCAGTGTACGTCTGATATATATATATTATAAACATTTCATGTCAACTATGAGATATTTAGCTAGTGATGTTTGGCACGTGCCACTTGCAAGGTATATATATATATATGGAACATATATATTTGGAATATTTTAGTCTCATCATATAATTGATGTCGTGACCGTCAAAAAAGATTAAGTGCATGCAGTGGTGTATATGAGACTACTCATCATTAATTTGCTGTCTCATACACGCACCAATCTGTGTACTGTTCTGATGTATTGTAATATATATATCAAACATGAAACATGCATCCCTATTCATGTTTTTTTTATATAAAAGATGATTCTGTCATCGTTTCATTAATGATAATTAATAAAATATAATAGTGTTAGATCTTATCCAATACGGGGACTTAACACTCCCTAAATACAATCTCCGAAGCACAACAAAATGTCGATATAAAGTAGCGACAGAAATACATCACATAGAACAAAATACATCAAAAGCAATAAATGAGACGCATCCTCTAGCAGCTGAAGATGCGAGCTCTCCCCTCCACGATTTGGTGTTCTACTCCTCCTCGTTCAACTTTAGCTTCTTCCTTGCTCCCACATATCCTCTCCCACATATCCTCCAAAATTTTGCCGTATTGCCCCACTTTTTGAAAATATTTGGCGCTCTGTCCCACTTCCAAAAACAATTAGCGATCTGCCCCTGTTTAGGACACGTCAGCATAAATCGATATTGGAAACAACGGCATAGGTTATTTACGTGCCGTCATTTTCAATAACGGCATCTATATTTTAAAAAAATGTCATGCCGTTATTGGGAGTAACGGCATAGGTTATTTTGTTTTTCGACAGCTTGTACTCTCCATTTAGAGAAAAAATTGCAAGTGTGAAAACCTTATAACAGATGCCGTTATTTCAAATAACGGCATTCTCAATACTGATGCCGTTATTTGAAATAATGGCATCAGTTATAAATTTTTTTTTAAAAAAAAGTAACTTATTATTCATCCTCTCTCACCAATAAGTTAAAAAAAATATATATACATTATAACTGATATCGTTATTTCAGATAACGGCATCAGTTGTATTTTTTTTTTTTAAACTTATTATTCATTCTCTCTGTTTCCAAACAACGGCGAGAGTTCATTTATATATAACTGATGCCGTTATCGGACTCCAATAACGGCATCAGTCATTCGAATGCCGTTATTCAGGATAACGGCATTATTTATAAATTTTTTTCACACTTATAATTTTTTAAAGTTAGAAGATTCACACTAGTAAGAGAAATATACTGATGCCGTTATTGCAAATAACGGCATGAAAAAAAATTATAAAATAGATGGCATTATTGAAAATAACGGCACGTAAATAACCTATGCCGTTATTGAAAATAACGGTTTATGCTGACGTGTCCTAAACAGAGGCAGATCGCTAATTGTTTTCGGAAGTGGGACAGAGTGCCAAATATTTTCAAAAAGTGAGGCAGTACGACAAAATTTTCGAAAATAACGGCATTCGATCATTTTCAGACTAACACTTTGGAAAATTTTCGAAAATAACGGCATTCGACGATTAGTACGTGTATTGTCTACTTTAATATATTCCTTTGAGTTACATAATAATTAATCATTTTCTGACTAGCTAACAGAGAAGGTAAGCAGGATATATATGACACATGCGATCGATCGGGAGTAATAATAGTATATAATATAATACAACCAATGGCTATATATATATATATATATATATATATATATATACAAGTTAATCCTAACTTTTCTTTCTCATAAAAGAATAAGAAGAAAACGATTTATCACTTCTGTTGTAATAATCATAAAACATTATAAAACAAGTTTAGGACTTGTTCATCTGGTCCATCTCGGCAGGCCCGGAAGCGTCTAAGAAGGTCAAAGCATTGTACGCTGATATCAGCACATCTAACGAAGAAGCAGACTCAGAGGAGGAAGGGGGAACTGCAGCTGCGGACGGGGTAACACCAGTAGCGGATTAATCGACGAGCGAGCAGGAGGAGTCGGTGTCTTTTTTTTGTCTTTTTGTGGGGATGTTCCGGTCTTAGGAACTTTTGGTAGCTTATGTAATGATGTCCTCATTGGGGTAGGGGAATTTTTTGTATGGGATGGGTGCCGTCTTTTGGTTGGGAGAATGAGTATCATGGCCCAATGTTGGGACGCATGAATATCATATCCCTGCTTGGTTGTCTAATTAAAATCTCTTTAATGAAGCGCGGGGGGAATACTGCCCACCGTTTTCAATCAAAAAAAAATGCATGCGCTAGCTTGGTATAAACTAGAACAAACTAGCTACCTCTCTAACCTGCTAGCTAATTCAACTCAACCAAAGCCCTTCTTCATAAAAATCATGTTAAGTAGTTAAGTAGTTAATTAATTATGCTGCTTCTTCTTCTTCTTCCTTTTGTGTTTAATTAATTAGGCAATTAATAGACCTAGCTTTTCTGCAGTATTGAAAATTACTACTCCACGGACAGGATCCTGATCCTGCTAATTAAAATTTATTTAGTATACTTTCATTAGTGCCTCCACGTTTTTTTTGCTAGTTGGAGTGGACCTACTACAACAGCTACAGTACGTACTCCCTGGATTCTTCAAATAGTGAAGTCCCATAAGGCATTAACCACAAAGAGTTTATCCCACACTGAATATTACCATAATATACCTTCAAATAGTGAAGTCCCATAAGGCATTAACCACAAAGAGTTTATCCCACACTGAATATTACCATAATATACCTTTATTACTATATATTATGATCGCGGAGTTGGAGTAGGACTGTATGGATATACCATGCAATTCATATGTGCCATATGTATTGCGCGTACATATATGAGAGGTTCATTTTTCTCATACTAGTATCATGCATGTGCGATGCACATGGAGGAGGAAGGAAAAGGACAAAAAAAAAAAAAATCTACCGACACGTGCGCTGCACGTGTTGACACAAATACAAAAAAAAAATGCTTACACACAAACAAATAAACAATAAAAAATTGTTTATTTGTTTCATACCCCATCTCTCCCATTATAATAGTTAAGATATATATATATATATATATATATATATATATACATATATATACACACACACACACACACACACACTAATAATTTACAAGTTTTAATAATTTCAAAAATTAAAAATAAAAATAAAAACTCTGACGTAAGGAGGATTTGAACCGGAAATCTTCTTTATATTAGTTATTTCCGTGCGTTGACACTAAGGCTTTCTCCCATTATAATATTACTAGTAATATACACGTGTGATGCACGTTTTAATAATTTCAAAAAATAAAAATAAAAACTCTAACGTAGGGCGGATTTGAACTACAAACCTCCTTTATATTAGTTATGTACGTGCGTTACACATGTTGGTGGAATGACAAAATAACAAATGACACTAAGGCCTTCTCCCATTATAATATTACTAGTATTATACACGTGCATTGCACGTGGGGAAAATGTGAAGGGGAAATGAAAAGGACAAAAAAAATCTAGTATCATACACGTGCGTTGCACGTGGGGAAAATGGGGAGGGGAATGAAAAGGACAAAAAAAATAAAAAATCTACCAACACATGCGCTGCACGTGTTGACAAAATGACACAATGACAAATGACACTAAGCCCTTCTCCCATTATAATATTAGATATATATATATATATATATATATATATAATAATAATAATAATAATAATAATAATAATAATAATAATAATAATAATAATAATAATAATAATACTGTAATGTGAGAGTTAGTGTTGTGCAATCAGGGCCGGCCCCACCCTTGAGGCGGGTGAGGCGGCCGCCTCAGGCCCCCGCGTTTTTCCAATTTTAGGGGCCCCAAAAATTTTAATTCCCTTGTAAATATAAGCACGTATTTTGTGCGTAAAAAAATATTGTTATTAGGGGCCCAAAAAAAATAATTATTTGAGTCTTTAAATTTTTTTTTAAAAGTTATTTGGGTTTAAACTTGAAGACTTGAATTGAATTTGAGACTTTAAATTTGGGTGATTTAAAACAAATTTATATATTTTGCTTTCAACAATGTGCAAATTTTTTGTGTACATGTTTTTTTTAGTGTTATTAGGGTCCCCATTTCGAGAGTTCGCCTCGGGCCCCCGGAAACTCAGGGCCGGCCCTGTGTGCAATTTGTAGACAAACTATAATTTTTAGACAATCAATCATTTAATCTCAGTCATTCCTTTCTAAGTAGGAATTATATTAACTATTCATTTACTCAACTGTCTATAAATAATTCGTAAAGAGTATGCGAAGAGTAAAGAGAGATCTCAGGTTAAAGGTCAGATTACGTCTTAGTATTTATGTTAGAACATGGATCACACCTGCAAATTACTAGAATATATAACTAATCCTTCCCTATTATGTTATCCATTCAATCTTTATATCCACTTTAGAATTTCCATCAGTTTTTAAGAAATCTTCAATGGTTATACTTGTTAGATATTATAGTCCCACATTGGGTATTGGGCTAGTTTTGTATTTGGCTCTCTCTTATATATAGGAGATATTGTACTCAGTTGTTTCTCAATTCAATATTCAGTATTGTTTTCATGTCTCTGATTTATCTTAACATGGTATCAGAGCCAATTATACAAATTTTATTCTCTTAAATTTCTCCATAAAAAAAGGTCAGTTATCATCAAGAAGAAGCATCATCAACATCAACCATCTGTAGCATCATCAAGAAGAAGAAGACTTTCCAGATCATCTTCTCCGACCATCCCCCCGACCTCCTCCTCTGTCCTCGACGTCAACAGCAGCCCCCAGAACCCCAACAACGCCCCTTTTTCGTCGACCACCCAATAGAAACACCCAGCCCCCAACCATCTTCCCCGTTGTTTCCCGTCAACCCCCCCCCCCCCCCAGCTATCTCCGGCATCCCCGCCCTCTCATCTCCGGCGTCCTCCACCTCGCCGAAACCCAACCGTACTCCCATACCCGCCCCTGTCCTCTTCAACCTCAAACCCTAACCCTACTTCTCTATCTCTCTTCTAAACCCATCTGTTTTCTTTACTGTTTTCAAAATATCAACAACCAAAAAAATCAAAAAAAATTTAAAAAAAATCAAAAAAATAATAATAACAAAATAAATAAATAAACAAATAAATTATATATATATATATATATATATATAGACACTACTACTACTACTACTACTACTACTTGATGGAATCTCAGTCTCTCTCACATATTTCCGCCTCCACTGACTTTTCCGATGCAACCGCCCCTCGTTTCTCCTCCAGATTCAAACAGCAGCAGCGCCACCTTCAGTCTGCCCCCGACCTTCTACCTTCTCCCAGTATCATTCCTCACCCTACCCCACCTCTACTTCCACCACCGGTAGCACCACCCTACTCCCTACCCCGATCAGACACCAGCAGCATCTCCCTCCATATTGTGCTTTCAGTCATAGCAGCGCTAGTCTTATTTCTCCTCATAGTACTTCTTCCCTCACATCCTCGGCCATGCCTGTCACTTCGGCCTTGCCGTCTCCTGCTGATTGGGCTAATTTTCAGCAACGCTTCACTCAGCTGGAACTACAGCTCATGGGTCAGTCTATCAATGCTGGTTCTTCTGCTCCTGCACTTTCTGCCACTCTCGGTATGAATTCGTTCTGGATCTTAGATCCTAGTGTATCACATCATCTTACTAGTAATCAGACACTATTCACCACCTGCACAGTACTTCCCTCTCACTCTCTAACTCTACACACAGCTGATGGCTCACCATTTCTTATTACACACTTGGGGACAATTAGGTCTCCCACTCTCACATTATCATATGTTCTTTATACTCCTCATTTATCAATAAACCTTATTTCTATTAGTGCGTTATGTGATAGTAGTCTTGTCGTTACTTTTGACTCTTTAGGTTGTTCTATTACTGATTCCTCCACCGGCGAGGAGTTTGGGCGTGCTAGTTGTCAGGGTTGTCTATATTATCTAGATTTTCTTCGTGCACATCACTCTCCTTCTAATTTTGCCGGTATTGTCTCCTCTGATGCTGATTAGTGGCACAGACTTTTAGGTCATATTGGCGCATCTCGACTCCAGACTATAGCTCGCAGTGATGCCCTTGATTCTCTCACTTTTAAACATTTATCTGATTGTCAGGGTTATCACTTGGCCAAATACACTACCCTACACTTTAGTCACAAAAGCACTTCTGAAACCACTCATTCTTTTCAACTTATTCATTCTGACATATGGGGACCCTCTCTCGTACCTTCATGAAAAGACTATCTCTATTATGTTGTCTTCATCGATGACTTCACTAGACATACATGGATATTTCTTATGCATCAGCGATCTGAGATACCTGATATTTACTGGTTCTTTACAACTATGATTCACACTCAGTTCGGTATGCGCATTAAGAATTTTCGATCGGACGGTGCACGTAAGTACACTTCCACCACTATGAGATCGATCCTTCAGTCTCACGGCACCCTTTTTCAGCAATCATGCCCTCATACAAATGAGCAGAATGGTGTAACTGAACGTAAGTATCGTCACATTCTTGAGACGGCTCACGCTCTTTTACTTTCCTCTTCTGCTCCTCATTCTTTCTGAGCTGAAGCTATCATGACCTCTGTTAGTCTCATCAACATTACTCTGTCATCTGTCCTAGCTGGTACGACGCCTTATGAGGCTCTTTATCACTCACCTCCCGACTACAGTATGCTCCGTACCTTTGGGTGCACCTGTTACGTTCTTCTCCCTCCTACTGAGCGCACGAAGCTCTCCGCTCGTGCTGCTAAGTGTATTCACTTAGGTCTCAGTCCCGAACACAAAGGTTATCGTTGTTTTGATCCATCAGCGGGTCGTATCCGAATTTCTCGACATGTATCCTTTGTGGAAGACTCCCCTTACTACCTGACTCCCCCCGAGGATACTAGATTTTTCGATTCCACTGTTATTGCTAGCCCCCCGACTTCATCTTTCCGAATTCCTTTTGATCCCACTCCTCTGGCTCCATTCACATTTCCTGCTGTCCTTACTCCTGTTGTTCCTCCTACTGAAACACCACATGCATCCCCACAGTAGCCAGCACCCACCCTACCTACTTCTCCACCGACACATGCACCTACTCCACCGTCCTCACCCCTACACCTTGTCAGTCCACCACCTCTTCGTCAGTTTACCCATTCCACTTCTGGTATTCCTCCGGCACGTTATACACCTGATGCCACTGGTCCTTCTGATCAGTTTGGTTTTGCCACCCTAGCTTCCTACTCACCACAGTTTCATGCATATCTCACTGCTATACACTCTATACGTGATTCCAGAACCTATCAAGATGCAATTCAATATCCTGAATGGAGGAAAGCTATTGCAGAGGAATTCAGTGAATTTGATCAGACTGGCACTTGGGATGTTGTTCCTCTGTCAGAGGCCGTTCAACCTATTAGCTGCAAGTGGATCTTCAAGGTCAAATATCAACCTGATGGATCTATTGAGCGGCACAAGGCTCGTCAAGTAGCCTGAGGATTTACTCAGGAACATGGCATTGATTATGATGAGACCTTTGTTCCCGTTGCACAGATGACTACTGTTCGCACTCTTCTTGCTGTTGCAACCATCCGCCAATGGCCGTTATACCAGATGGACGTGAAGAATGTTTTTCTTCATGGTACCTTATCTGAGGTTATTTATATGGATCATCCTCCTGGCCTCCCTACTCCTCGTTATGTTTGCCGATTGCGTCGGGCTATATATGGTTTGAAGCAGACCCCTCGAGCCTAGTTTAAGTATTTTCGCCTTGTCATCACCAAGGCTGGTTTTAGTCAGAGTTCTCAGGACCATTATATGTTTATGCGGTCATCAGCGCAGGGGATGGTGCTTCTACTACTCTATGTTGATGATATGATCATTACTGGGAATGACTCTATGGACATTACATTCACCCAGAAATACCTTTATCAGCAGTTCGATATGAAAGTCCTTGGCAGACTATGTGATTTTCTGGGCCTAGAGATTGCTCATGGATCTCGGGGGATACTCATTTCTCAACAGAAATACACATCAGATATTATCTCTGCCGCATGCCTCTCTGACAGTCGATCAGCCGATACACCCTTAGCACTTCATGTGAAGCTTCGTCCCACTGATGGTGAGCTCCTTCCTGATTCCACTAAATACAAACAGATTGTTGGACAACTTGTCTACTTATGCATGACCAGACCAGATATTGCTCACGCAGTCAGTGCTGTCAGTCAGTTTGTTTTCGCGCCTACGTCAGTTCACTACGGTGCTCTTCTTCAGATTCTCAGATATCTTCGGGACACTATTACTCGCTCATTATTCATGTCTGTTACATCCAAACTAGAGCTGAGTGCATATTCTGACTCATATTGGGTAGGTGATCCAACTACCAGACGGTCTACCACAGGAATCTGTCTATTTCTTGGTGATTCACTGATTTCATGGCGAAGTAAGAAACAGGCAGTTGTTAGTACAGAGCGATGACAGCTACTACTAGAGAGATTGTTCATATTCATTTATTGTTATCATATATGAGCGTCACTCTTTCAGGAGCTACTACTCTTCACTGTGATAACCGGAGTACACTACACATTGCAAGCAAGCCGGTCTTCCATGAGCGAACGAAGCATATAGAGATTGATTTTCATTATATTCGTGAGCGCTTTGAAGCAGGGACAATTTCACTTCATTCTATTACCTCGTCACAGCAGACGGCAGACTTCTTCACCAAATCTTATACTGTTCATAGATTTCGATATTTAGTGGGTAAATTCACACTGTTTGACCTACCATGAGTTTGAGGGATGGTGTTGTAGGATAATGGCTCGATTCTGGTTCAGATTGTTTTGGAGTATCTGCAGCAAATGAAAGTTCCAGTATATCAGTCGACTGGGTTGGAGGATCAGGCGACTGTCCAGAGAGAAGTTTTCAAAGACTAAAGATACAGCAGCAGTCGACTGATCAGTCGACTGTCCCGAAGGAAGTACCAGTCGACTGGTAATTCGACCAGTCGACTGTCGGCGGGTTTTGGATCCAGAATAGGCCCATTTCGAAAGGCCCAATAGTTTTCCTATAAATACGACCCGTTAGGGTTTTGTAATTAAGAGAGACGAAAATTAGAGACCTCTTTTCGGATTTTGCAGCCGTCATCTCTTGTAAACTTTGTTTTGCCCATCGTTGATTATAGCAAGAAGAAACCCCAACCGCCCCGTGGATGTAGGCATGTGTTTTGCCGAACCACATTAAATCTTGTGTTCTTGTGTTGCTTGTTTTTCTGTTTTTCTCGCTGTTTCTCTCGTTTGATTGTTGGTTAGTTTGTATTCCGCACAACAAGTGGTATCAGAGCTTTCGGTTCGACCTAGAGGGAGATGGCAAGTGATGCAGATGCAACCAAGGATGTTGTGGGATCAAGTTCGTCCAGAACAACGATTCACAACGCAAAATTTGAAGTTGAAAAATTTGATGGGACAAACAATTTCGGGATGTGGCAATGTGAGGTGTTGGATGTTCTTGTTCAACAAGAACAAGATGTTGCTTTGGAGGTAGAAAAACCAAAGAATATGTCCGATGTAGATTGGAAGAAATTGAATCGAGTTGCGTGTGGGACTATTCGTCTCTTTATTGCGAAGGCTCAGAAGTACGATTTGATGAGGGATACCATTGCTGTGGTGTTGTGGAAGAAACTCAAAGACAAATACATGAGGAAAAGTTTGGAGAATCGGCTGTATTTGAAGAAGAAACTTTTTCGCTTCACCTATACAGAAGGTATGTCTATGAATGCTCATGTTGAATCATTTAATAAATTATTGGCTGATTTGTTAAATTTGGATGAGCAAATTAAAGATGAAGATAAAGCCCTAATTCTGTTGAATTCATTACCTGAAAGTTATGATCATTTAGCAACTACTTTAATATATGGAAAAGACACTGTGAAATATGAAGATGTTGCAAATGCTCTTTTGAATAATGAAACTAGGAGAAGGGATAAAATGGTTGATAGAGAAACTTCTGAAGCATTGATTGTAAGGGGCAGGACTGAGACCAGATCTGAGTCCAAATCTGGGAAAAAGGGAAACAAATCTCGTTCCAAATCGAGAGGAGTTTCGAAGGACAGGAAAATACCGGCCAAAGATGAATGTGCTTTCTGTCATGAAAGGGGGCATTGGAAAAAGGATTGTCCAAAGCTACGAAATAAGGGAAATTCGACTGCAAATGTGACTGTTGATAATTTAGATAGTGGCGAGGATTTTTCTTTTGCACTTGCTTCTAGTCCCTCACTTTATCAAGAAGTATGGTTTCTTGATACAGCAGCCTCCTATCATATGTCTTGGAAAAAGGAGTGGTTTACTTCTTTGGAGTATATGGATGGTGGTGTAGTTTTGATGGGGAATGATGCACCTTGTAAGAAGGTAGGAATCGGGAAGATTGCACGATGGTCTTATTAGGGAGCTTTCAGATGTATGGTATGTTCCAGATTTGAAGAAGAATTTGATTTCACTTGGTGCTTTGGAGGCCAGTGGATTGAAATTTGCTAGTGAATGTGGCATTCTGAAGGTGACTAGCGGATCACTCGTGGTGATGAAAGGGCAAAGAAAAAGGAACTTGTTTTTCTTGCAGGGAAAAACATATTTGGGTCAGGCTGCCAGTGTAACTGAAAGGCCTAAACAGGTTGTTCCCGACTCTACTAGGTTGTGGCATATGCGACTCGGGCATGCAGGAGAAAAGGCCTTGCAGGGGCTTGTGAAGCAAGGGTTGCTTAAAGATGCTAAAGGGTGCAAGTTGGAATTTTGTGAACATTGTGTTTTGGGTAAGCAAACTAGGGTGAAATTTGGTACAGCTGTACATCAGACAAAGGGTATCCTCGATTATGTGCACACGGATGTTTGGGGACCTACGCAGACACCTTCTATGAGTGGTAGACACTGGTTTGTTACTTTTGTTGATGATTACTCCAGACGAGTTTGGGTATATACCATGAAGCACAAAGATGAAGTTTTGACATTGTTCACAAGTTGGAAGAAGAAAGTTGAAAATCAGACTGGTAGGAAGATTAAGGTTCTGAGGTCAGATAATGGAGGGGAATACAAGAATGATCCATTTCTGAAATTGTGTGAAGATGAAGGGATCCAGAGGCACTTCACAGTTAGGAAGACTCCACAGCAAAATGGGGTTGCAGAAAGGATGAACAGAACCTTACTTGAGAAGGTGAGATGTATGTTAGCACAGTCTGGATTGAAGAAGACATTTTGGGCAGAAGCTGTTATATATGCAAGCCACATTGTCAACCGTTTACCATCAGCAGCACTTGAAGGCAAAACACCTATTGAGGTATGGAGTGGTAAACCTGCATCTGATTATAGTTTTTTGCATATATTTGGTTGTCCTGCTTATTTTCATGTAACTGAAACTAAACTTGATGCAAGAGCCAAAAAAGCTATATTTGTTGGTTTTAGTACTGGTGTCAAAGGTTACAGGTTGTGGTGTCCAGAACAGAAAAAGTTAGTAATCAGCAGAGATGTGACCTTTGATGAGACCAGTATGATAGGCTCGGGACAGTCGACTGGTGAGCAGCAGAATAGTGGGAAAGTTCTCCAACAGGTGAGCAGCAGAAGCTCGGGACAGTCGACTGGTGTACAGGATCAGTCGACTGGTGATCGACAGCAGCAGCAGAATGGGAGAGTTCTCCAACAGGTGGAGTTAGAAAAGCTTTCAGTTGAAAATCCTGCCCAAAATGAAGATGATGTGGTTGATACTGAGGATGAGGAAGAAGTTCCTAACCCTCCCTAGCAGGAAGAATCAATTGCAGCAAGAAGGCAAAGAAGAGATATAAAACGACCATCTCGCTTTACAGACACAGTTGCATTTGCTCTTCCCATTGTTGATGATGAAGTTCCCTCCAACTTCAAAGAAGCTACTAGAAGTTCTGAAAATGCAGATTGGAAAGTTGCTATGGATGAAGAGATGAACTCTCTTCATAAGAATCAGACTTGGGATCTAGTGCAACTACCAAAGGGGAAGAAAGCAATTGGTTGCAAGTGGGTGTATACGAAGAAAGAAGGTCCAAAAGGCAGTGTTCGGTTCAAGGCTAGACTCGTGGCAAAGGGGTATGCTCAACAGGAAGGTATTGACTATAATGAAGTGTTCTCTCCAGTTGTGAAGCATCCTTCTATTCGGATTTTGTTGGCATTGGTAGCACAGTTTGATCTTGAATTGACACAGATGGATGTGAAGACTGCGTTCTTACATGGGGATCTAGATGAAGAAATTTATATGTTGCAGCCAGATGGGTTTAAGACAGCTGGGAAGGAAAATTGTGTTTGCAGGTTGAAGAAGTCTCTCTATGGGTTGAAGCAATCTCCAAGGCAGTGGTATTTGAGGTTTGATCAGTTTATGAAAGTGCAGGGATATTCCAGAAGTGAGTATGATCATTGTGTCTACTTCAGGAAGTTGCAGAATGGTTCTTTCATATATTTGTTATTATATGTGGATGATATGTTGATTGCCTCTAAAAATGCTAAGGAAATTCAAAATTTGAAGAATCAGCTGAGTTCTGAATTCGAGATGAAGGATCTTGGTGAAGCCAAGAAGATACTTGGGATGGAGATAGCTAGAGACAGAGCAAAGGGCATAGTAAGTTTGACACAGAAGCAATATCTTTTGATGGTGCTGAAACGGTTTGGTATAGATGAGAAAACTAAACCAGTCAGTACACCCTTAGCCCCTCATTTCAGAATTAGTGCTTCTTAGTCTCCAAGTACAGATGAAGAGAGACAGTATATGGCTAATGTACCTTATACTAGTGTGGTTGGCAGTTTGATGTATGCCATGGTTTGTACTCGACCAGACATCTCTCAGGCGGTGAGTATGGTTAGTCGATATATGCATGATCCAGGTAAAGAGCATTGGCAAGCAGCTAAATGGATTTTGAGGTACATAAGTGGCACCACAGATGTGGGTTTGAAGTTTGAAAGGGATGACAATATTAGCAGGTTATTGGTTGGTTATGTTGATTCTGACTATGCAGGTGATCTAGATAAGAGGCGGTCTACTACAGGCTATTTATTTACTATGGCTAGAGCACCTATAAGTTGGAGGTCCAATTTGCAGTCCATTGTAGCGTTGTCTACTACTGAGGCTGAATACATGGCAGTTGCTGAGGCCATGAAGGAAGCTATTTGGATTCATGGACTTTTGAAGAGCTTGGGAATTCATCGGGAGAAGGTGGAGGTACACTGTGACAGTCAGAGTGCTATTCATTTAGCGAAGAACCAAGTTCATCATTCGAGGACCAAACATATTGATGTTCGTTATCACTTTGTGCGTGATTTGATAAAGGATGGTGATATTCATTTGGTGAAGATTGGAACAGCTGATAATCCTGCTGATATGTTGACCAAAGTTGTTGGGGCAGCCAAGTTCAAGCATTGCATGAACCTGGCTAATATTTTGCATGTTTGATAATTTGGCATGGGCGGTTGGGATAGTACTTTGCTATTGGTTTGGTTAGTATGTGATATCATACTAAGGTGGAGTTTGTTTTTGTTACAATTGGTGATGAGCATTTGTTTGGAGTATTTTTGGAGATTGCTTGGGCTATTTGGAAGATTTCGCCAAGGTGGAGATTGATGGATACTTGGAAGATCTCGCCAAGGTGGAGATTGTAGGATAATGGCTCGATTCTGGTTCAGATTGTTTTGGAGTATCTGCAGCAAATGAAAGTTCCAGTATATCAGTCGACTGGGTTGGAGGATCAGGCGACTGTCCAGAGAGAAGTTTTCAAAGACTAAAGATACAGCAGCAGCAGTCGACTGATCAGTCGACTGTCCCGAAGGAAGTACCAGTCGACTGGTAATTCGACCAGTCGACTGTCGGCGGGTTTTGGATCCAGAATAGGCCCATTTCGAAAGGCCCAATAGTTTCCCTATAAATACGACCCGTTAGGGTTTTGTAATTAAGAGAGACGAAAATTAGAGACCTCTTTTCGGATTTTGCAGCCGTCATCTCTTGTAAACTTTGTTTTGCCCATCGTTGATTATAGCAAGAAGAAACCCCAACCGCCCCGTGGATGTAGGCATGTGTTTTGCCGAACCACATTAAATCTTGTGTTCTTGTGTTGCTTGTTTTTCTGTTTTTCTCGCTGTTTCTCTCGTTTGATTGTTGGTTAGTTTGTATTCCGCACAACAGGTGTTAGATATTATAGTCCCACATTGGGTATTGGACTAGTTTTGTATTTGGCTTCCTCCTATATATAGGAGATATTGTACTCAGTTTTTTTTCAATTCAATATTCAGTATTGTTTTCATCTCTCTGATTTATCTTAACAATACTTATATCTGTTACACGGCCATTTTATCTTTCGAGATCATTTTTTTTTGGCATTCACCAAAAAAAAAAAAAAAAAAATAGAATATTTGGCAACATAAGCAATTTGATTAAAAAGATACAAAATTAATCAAGCCATAATTAAATATTTTCCTCCAACAAATAGTCACTTAAATCCTACCAGGTGTTTTTAAACAAATTTAAATTAAACTCTTTTGTAAATTTATTAGATTGTTTGTAATATGGAAATTAAACAAGGACGAGGGAGAGACTCCGTATGGAAGGAGAGTAGCTCAGAGCGCGTCTGCTTCAGTCACCTCCTAGCTTTCAGATGCGATTAGTATGTGAGATATTTTGTTTATTTATTCTAGCATATGTTGTTATTCTTATTTGAGTGAGTGAATGGACTGTATATTAGACTTAGTTTGTAATATTTGATATTATTTGTTTCGTTAATTTTTTATTAATGAAATCGGTGATTCGGGTTATTTTTATCTTAAAAAAGAATATAAAAATTAAACAGATGATGTGGTCATGCTGACCAAGGCTGCCGCATTATTTAGTGTAACTGGGTATTTTATTTTATAACTATAGTACTATTGTTTATACTCAACAACAGCAAAAAGCAGGCTAGCAAGATGGAAAGGGAAAGACCTCTCTTTGGGAGGGAGAGTCACACTCATTCAGGCAGTCCTCTCAAACCTTCCTACCTATTATCTCTTTTTTTTTTAGATGCCACGATGGGTAATACAAAGAATCGACCGGTCGAGGAAGCGTTTCTTATGGAAAGGGGCAGACCCAGACTTAGAAGGATACCATCTCATTAGATGGGAGAAGGCATGTATAAAAAAGATTCATGGAGGCCTGGATATAATTGACCTTTGGGATATGAATCTAACAGTACTGGGTAAATGGTGGTGGAAAGTTTTCCACTCTAATAGAGAAGGGTGGCAACAGTTTGTTCAGGGATACATGCATGGGAATGGAACTAGAAATTTAGGCTTCAGGATAGGCCTTAGAGTATTCTGCTTCTGGAAAGATATCACTAAAGCATACGAACCCTTCAACAGCTGTGTTAAGTTGGTCATAGGTAACGGCAGACTTACTAGATTTTGGTGGGATAAGTGGTGTGCTGATCACACACTCAGGTCCATGTTCCCAGATTTATACGAGCAAGCAACACATCCACACTGCACGGTGGCAGCAGCCTGGAAAAGAGGCACATGGAATCCAGCTTTCAAACAACCGCTTGACATAGGGTCCCAACGCAGTTTGACGGAACTTCAGACCTACATCTCCAATACTAGAATTGGCTGTGCTCAGGGGCCCGACAAGAAAACCTGGGATCTGGAGAAAAACGGCAAGTTCACGGTTCGTTCCATGTACAATCGCATCCATTTTAGGGGATGCTCACCAAAGTGGTCGGCCATTGTCTGGAAAACGAAAGCGCCCCTTAAAACCAAAGTTTCCCTATGGTTGGTGCTAAACGATGCGATCCTGACTAGAGAAAAGCTAGCTAAGCGCCAACCAAATTTGAATTCTCAATGTGGGTTCTGCCAAGCTACCGTGGAGACTAGAGACCATCTTTTCCTTCATTGTCCTAGGAGCAAAGCGGTTATTGTAGAGGTTCTCAGTGCACTAGGGACATCTCAATACCCTAATTCATATGAGGACCTATGGGTAGGAGCCAAATTCGCGATGGAGAGAGGTGCTATGAGAGAGGCGTGGTTTATCGCGATTGCCGCAATGACCTGGGTGCTATGGCTAGACAGAAATAATCTATACTTTCGTAGAACTTGCAATAGTATTTCTGACAATCTGAATCATATTATGCATCTAATTTTATTTTGGGCTATTGTGGCAGCAGCAGGTCCCAGAAGTAGGATTGCTACAGTATTCCAAGTACAGGAGTTTGAAAACGAGGAGATCGAGATCGGCCCGACGATTGACTGAGAAACGGCACGAGCTCTGATGGACATTGATACCCACCACCCCAGGGCTTGTTAGGGGGAATGATGTATTACTTTTTGGCTACCTCTGTCTGTATTTTGTCCCACCCCCCATATTCGGGGTGGAGTATGTTTTTCTGTTTATTTCTAGGATTTTGTTGTATGCTCAGTACCCTGAGTTTTGTTTTATTAATCGCTTATTAATGAAACAGGGTGGCCAGACTCCACCTTTTCCTCAAAAAAAAAAAAAAACAACAGTAGAAAGCAACTTCTTTTTTACAACTTCTACTAGACCGAAATAACTTCTGTTTTCATAATTGTAACCATAGATTCTCTATTTTAATGCATCAAATTTACGGTTTCATTTTTGCATGGACAGGTCAGGCGGCTAACAGGAAGAAGCTTCAGATGTAGAGAGAGTATTTCTGACGAGAAAGAGTATTGTGTATCTCAAGTTTATGTATTTTGCTTCTTCTTTTGATTGTCGATGCATTATACTGATGAGATGCTAGACTTCGTTAGTTTCGTTTTCGTTTTTTGTTTACTATGTTGTAATGCTGGGTTTCGTTAATTTATCATTTATCATTAATGAAACGATGACGAGGTTATCTTTATTCTTTAAAATTAAATAATAATAACTATGTTGTAATGCTGGGTTTCGTTAATTTATCATTTATCATTAATGAAACGATGACGAGATTATCTTTATTCTTTAAAATTAAATAATAATAATAATAATAATAATAATAATAATAATAAAAGCAGTTTGTTTTACAACCTGCAAAACTCAGACAATAAATCTAGCTAGTGTATATATTTGAACTGGTGCTATCACAAGTACACACTACCTGTCATCAAATGTAAAAGAATATTATAAAATTATATTTTTTGTCACATCTTGAAAATTCTAGATTGATTCCTAGATTGAAGACCAAGGAATTGACATAGAGCCTAGAGATATCTTCCAAGAGGTTGCATTTCTTCTACTCCCTCCTTTAATTTCATGTCAATGTGCATGGAATATTTTGCATGATCAGTCATAAATCTTTTAGCTACTCCTACAACTACAAAGTCATTGTCTAATAAAATAAAGACTGGTTATTGCATAACTTCATCTATACTACTACGAGAACTACTATGAGAAAGAGTGCATATCAAGTGATCATCTGTCACATTCTCCTCGTGTATGTGAAGCTAACCTCCACATAAGAATTTTGATAATCATATATTTGTATCATTGGTGGAACCAGAAAGGAAAGATCTTTTAAATATAATATGCAATTCACTAGCTAGCTATGAAATCTGCGAAGATCTATCAATTCTAAAGATGAAAATATTATAATGGGAGCTGAAAGAATTAGTGTAATTTGTAAATCTATCAACACGTGTGATGTACGTACATAACTAATATGAAGAAGATTTCAGGTTCGAATTTTCACTAGGTAAAAGTTTCAAATATACATTTATTAATACGTGCACCGCACGTGTGAATTACTAGTTCTTGTACTTTGTTAATTACAATGGTTCTTATGATAAGTTTTCTGTTAAATAGACAATAGCATTTCCAAAACACCAAATTTTGGGAAAAGTCTCATCTTCTATGCTGAATTAAGCTTGACATGAAACCACTACAAGCATAGGCAGTTGATTCGTTTGATCTCTCCCACTCCTAAATTAGTTGTAACCATATTTAGTTACAATCGCTAATTAATATCTAATATCCTATGATCATATATATATATATATATATATATATATATATATATATATATATATATATGTGTTTTTTTTTTTGATATAAAAGATGACTCACGTCATCGTTCCATTAACACGATATAACGAAACAAAGGATTACAACAGAAATAAAGCACATGAGCCCCTGGCTACAGGAGACATCAAAAGTACACGTACAATCACAACAACAAAGCTAAAAGACAACAACAACCCACAGCCGCAAAAGCAACGACCAACTCGCAGCATCAAAAGAACTCGGACCAACCCGAGCTGAAAGAAAAACAACAGTAGCCTAACCCACAGCTGACTGATCCACCTTGGCTGATAATGCAACCAGCCTCTCGAAACAAAAGACCTGGACTATTCGCCCTCGATGATCCTCCTCTTCTTTGCAGCCTCTTGAATCCCTGCCCAATCATGAATCAACACAAAGATTTTACGTATGGAATTCTGAATAGTAAAAGAAATATTGCGGAAAATATAATCATTTCTTTCTAGCCATAGGTTCCACATAGATGCTGCTACTGCTATATCCCAAGTCTTTTTATCCCCTGACCTAATGAGGCGTTCTCTAAAGGTCCCCCAAATGTCTGATATAGAGTTAGGTGTCCGATCTACCCCGAACCCTCTACAAACTACTTTCCAGGTTAACCTCGCTTTTGGGCATAGAAAAAGTATATGGGTCGCATCTTCCTCTGGATGCAAACATATCCCGCACTTAACATCAATTTGCATATTCCTTTTCCTCAGGTTGACTTTGGACAAAATCGCATCTTTGTGTACTAGCCAACAGAAGACTTTAACTTTGAACGGGACATATGCTCCCCAAATCGCTGCCTGATCTTTACACTCGTCCCGCCATCGTTGATCCACCTATACATTGCAGCTACAGTGAAGACATTTGACGCTTCTGTAATCCACAGTCTCTCGTCGTCTAGGTCGTTCAGTTGACCCCCTTCATCGGTAATAAGTTTATTGAGTTCTTCGAACTGTGATAGACTGTCTTGGTCTAGGTTGGGAGAAACCACGAAGCTAAGAGACCTATTTTTCCTAACCTCTGCGACGGATTGATCTAAGTCTATCGTTACAGCTGCAGCCTGAGGGAATCTGTTTTGCAGGGTAGTTTTCCCGCACCATTTATCCTTCCAGAATCTAGTACTTTTACCATTTCCCACTCTACATTTTGTGTTAGTGTGAAACATGTCACCGAGTTTGGCTATTCCTTTCCATAGGACCGACACCTTGGCTGAAGGGCTTCTCCCCCCGAATCTATATTTTTTTCTCTTGCGGAACAAGGCGAATGAATAGCTCCACCAACCCTTCTTCTTTGAGGAGATCTTCCACCACCATTTGTTTAGTAACGCTTGGTTCATATCTATTATGTTGATAATGCACCTATGGATCTTTGAGATATCTCATATCCAATGAGGTATTATGCCATGTAAATTTCCAAGAAACATAACTCAAGATCATGCATATACAGTGAACAAATTTACTGACAAACATTCAAATAAAATATGTATCGTATACGGACTGAACATATATACACCAAAAGGTACTGTATCACAGATTACCCTACATAATTTGAACTTACTAATAAGTAGTTAGAGCATCCACGGTCATTCATGATAAAAATATGCATAAATGGATAAATGGATATAGCAATCTATCGTTTTGCTGCAGTCGTAAAATTCTATTTTTTACCTTTTTAAATTAAAATAATAACAGACGGTGCTTCATGTTCCGTCGGAGAGGAAAAAAATAAAAAAACATTTAAAAAAGTGGGACGGCATATCATGTTCCGTCGGAGAGGAAAAAAAATTAAAAAATTAAAATGGTGGGACGGCACTTCAAGTGCCATCCGAGGGAAAAATCGTACTCGAAGTGCAAAAAAAAATTACAAAAATTACAAAAAAATTACAAAAAATTACAAAAAACTACCTAGAGGGTGGGACGGCACTTCAAGTGCCATCTGAGAGAGGTGGGGTTTTTTTTGGTTTATTTATTTTGGTATTATTTTTTTTTTGGAGGGACGGCGACCATTCAAAAATAAATTTTTTTTGTGTGACGACACTTCAAGCTCCGTCTCTCATATATGTATATTTCTCATTTTCATTCTCATTTATAGCAATCTCCTGTAGCGATTTATGCATAATATGTATATTTGGCCAACGACTACAGCACTCTTTTTGATCAAATATGTGTAATATGCATATTTAACAAAAGACTACAGATGCTCTAAATACTAGTTCATATTATTCATAATCCTATGAGCCAATTAATAATAAGTGACAAGGCTAGTTATATAGACATATCTAGCTAGTGCATGGAAGTTAATTATTAATTAGTACGTGTGCTTCACAGTTGGAATAAAATAAGAATATCAAAAGATGGTTGTTGATGATCAATTCAAGGCAAAAACGCGAGGTCGGATCACCACATCACAGAAACTTGTGCTGGAATTAATTAACTTTATTCCTATGCTCAAGCATGGATCACAAATATGAATTGAAAGGGAAAGTTTAAAGTGGTCCAGTGGCTTGTTAGGGTTTGAAAGGGTGCAATAAAAGTTGCACCCTTTCAACTACATACAATGCCTAACTAGGATGGATGAAGCTAGAAAATTTTTGCTAGGAAGGCCAACAAACAATGTCAACTTGACAGTTTCTTTCACAAGCTAGACAAGAACAAAGTTGCGGATTTGGATGGAATAAGTTTGTTTGGGAACTTATTTATATAGAAGACAAAATTCAAAATATTTGTATGGCCAAATCTTGCTGATTCTCATCTCTGCCTTATATTGCTGATTCTATTAGAGATTATGAGAGATTATAACAATACCTAGACTAAGGTGCTCGAGATATTTATCCTAGGTATCAAAATTGGAATACCTAGACTACTATCACAAACCAGTATTTATATGGGTTCTCAACCCACTCAACCCGCATTCCGATATCCATACAATTAGTACGTGTAACATACGTGTTATCCATAGAATAATATTACACATAATATTATTCATATAGTGAGAATATACCTATATATCCAGTAATCTCCTCCTATATTCTCAATATATAAACGAACTGGATTATCTCATCAGTTCAACATGAAGCTGACTGGCTGATAGCAGTCTTTAAATAGAAGAAATGTATCACTCAATGTACCTATATATGGATCTTTAATACATCACTCAATGCATCACTCAATGCATCACTCAATGTACCTATATATGGATCTAGTTGGTCCTCCTTTGCAAGAAAACTTAGACATGAACAAGTTGACCTTACATTTCAAGAAGTCATAGTTAGAGTGAGGGTTGAAGATAGACATAAACAGAAAGACAAAGTAGAACTCTAAAGTAAACCTAACCGAGAATCCCAATGGCCAAGCCAAAAAGTCATTCAAACCCAAGTTCAAGAAGAATTTCAAGAAGAACTTTAGGAACAACCATTTCCATAACCAAGGTAGAAATCCAAAACCCTTTAACGGTCCCAAATCCCAAAACAAATTTTGCTATGTATGTGGGTGAACCAATCACTTTGCCAAGCAGTGTTACTTCAAGAAGCCTGACTAGTTAGAGGTCCTCTCAAGGACCAGAGTGCTTCCAAACCTCAGGTCAACATGACTGAGGCAAGGAACTCAAATTTTGCTTTTAGGTTGGTAAACTATATTCTGAAATTAATCTCTCGCTTTACTCTAATGAATGGTGGTTAGATACTGGAGCAAATATACATGTTTGTTTTGATCGCTCCTGGTTTTTAAATTATTAGAATCAAGTGGAGGAGATGTCATTCTAGTGGACGACTATGCAACACGTGTAATAGGGAAAGGACGAATTGATCTTTTGATGACATCCAGAAAGACGTTGCCTCTTCTTAATGTGTTGCATGTTCCCACCATTAGGAGAAATCTAATAAGTTGATCTATTTTGCTTAGTGTTTGAATATAAAATTGTTTTCGATTCCAACAAATTTGTAATCTCTAAAAACGATATTTTCGTGGGAAAAGGTTTCATGTGTGATGGATTATTTAAGCTTAGTGTAATCCCTAATATTATTAATGAAAAATGATGTCCTACTATTTTGAATGTTGAACATAATTCATATTTATGGCATGGTAGACTTGGTCATGTAAACTTAGGTTCTATTAAGCGAATGATACATGCTAATTTATTGTCTAAGTTTGACTTGAACAAAAATAATAAATGTGAAATATGTGTCCAATGTGAACACACTAGAAAATCATTTTCTAACATCATTAGAGACTCAGATCCACTTAAGCTTGTGCATAGTGATGTATGTGATTTGAATAGAAATCTCACTAGAGGTGGTAGAAGATATTTTGTTACATTCATTGATAATTATTCTAGATATTACTATATTTATTTGCTTGAGACTAAAGATGAAGTATTTGAACACTTTAAGATTTATAAAGCAGAAGTTGAAAGTCAACTTGAAAAGAAGATAAAGATTCTTAGATCTGACCGAGGAGGTGAATATACTTCAAATGAAGTAACTCAGATTTGTCAAGAACATGTGATCATTTACGAGGTGACTGCTCCCTACATTCCTCAATCAAATGGCATTGTTGAAAGGAAGAACAGAACATTGACGGACATGGCGAATTCTATGCTTGTTTGTTTTAGGTGCTCCTGGTAATTTGTGGAGTGAAGCCATTATGACTACGTGTTATATTTTGAATATGATTCCCCATAAGACAACCAATAATTCTCCTTACGAATATTGGGAAAATAGGCCTCCTAGCATTAACCATCTTAGAGTTTGGGGTTGTTTAGCAAAAGTATGTCATTCCTAGACCTAAGAAGAGAAAATTAGGATCGAAACTTGTAGATGTTGTATTTACTGGATATGCTAAAGATAGTAATGTCAAGAGATTTCTAGTTATCCATTCAGACATTAGTCAGAACTCTATTAATTCTATAATAGAATTTAGGGATACTACATATTTTGAGAATACATTTCCTTATAAAACTAGGATCCCTAGTCAACCAGCAAATCATTCTTCTAGCACTACAAACCACTAGGCCTTTAGCAGCGTTCCTATCCCGACGTTTTGATGAAACGCCGTGATAGGTGAGGTTTTTTTTATTTTTTTAACATACTCTCTAGAACGGCGATTGCACGAACCGCCGCAATAGGCTCAACCTATAATGCCATTTTTTCTTGTAAACGCCAGGAGACCCCCCACCCTCCCTTTCTGACCCGGGTCATTATTTTAATTTTTTTTAAATAAATTAAATATCTATCCGGTATTTTAAGAGGTAAATGTTGGTGTAGGTTCATACTATAACGGCGTTTAGTTTATAGACACCGGGATAGCCTTCTTATATCGCGGGATAGCTATTTTAATTATTTTAAAAAATAAATTAAATATCTATCCCGGCGGTGGACTTGATGAACGTCGTGATATGGTTTATAATGTTAGAGTCAGAGATAGAAAAGAATACTTGATTGAATTATTAGGTTGATTGTTTATTTGTTAATTATAACTGAGTACAATGTCTCATATTTATAGGAGAGAAGCAAAGACTAAACTAATACATTATTCGATATGGGACTAAACTAATATATATTATCTAACACCCCCTCTCAAACTCAAGTTAGTTCAAGTAACATGAGTTTAAAATATTGACGATGTTCATGTGGCAAGGACGACACATGGTGGTGCAGGAACAATTCGGCTCTTGGATCTGGTAAGTGTAGAAGTGGTACTCTTCGGAAGTAGTAGTAGAAGTAGTGGTGGTAGTAGTTCGGGATGGCCTCGAAGGACAAGATGGACGTTGGAACTAGGATGATGTTGAGATCTCCCCCTCTCAAACTCACGATGGATTAATCAGTGTGAGTTTGTATTGAGAACTAGAAGCAGAAGTGGGAGGAGGGAGATAAGGAGTTGTGTCGGGATTCCTTGGAGAAACACAAATACCTACAATTTTTTCTGAACTTGGTTTTGGATCTGGAAAAAAAATATTCGGTTTTCGGGTGTGATCTGAAGAAGTTGATTAGGGTATTGATTTGGAAGAAGTAGGATTAGGGTTCAGGTTTTTTTTATTAATATATTTTAGTCTTTTTTTATGTTTTTGGGTAAACGGATCGGGTTTGGATGCAGGTATAGGGTAAGGGGTATTAGGGTTTGAATATAGGGTTTCGGGTATAGAGTAATAGTGTTTGGATTTGGATCGAGTTTCGGGTTTGTGTTTGGATGTAGGAGAAGTAGGCAGAGAAAGAGAAGGGTTGTGGCGGCAAGGATCTAGACAGGATCGGGAGTGGAGTTCGACAGTGGTGCGACGACAGGATGTGGCAGGCGACGGGGAGGTGGTGACGGCAAGAGACATCAGGAGATCAGAAAGTGGGTGAGTAGAAGCGTTGCAGAGGTGGACTTCAGGATCTCGGAGTGTCAGATCTAGACTGAGGGATGGCAGCACCACCCAGGCCGGAGCACTCATGGCGCCGGTGGCGCAAGTAAACTTAGTGCCAAAGTGGGTGTCGTGGGTGCGGGCCTAGATGCGGCCCGACCAAGGTGTACTGGGGACAGGGAAGGATCGATGTGAGAGATTGGGGAGGTAGAAGTCGCTACCGTTGAGGAGGAGGTCGTAGCCGGAGTTGGCTGGATGGCGAGGCCGATAGTGAAGGGATAGTTGTTGACTAGGTTTATGGTTAAGGGAGCGAAGGTTTGAGAAGCTGAGTGCTGAACCAGGATTAGAAATGAGAGGTAGAGTAACAACACAGAAGAGGCCAATGGAGATTTTTTTTCATGGCTGCAAAACTGGATCTATGATTTTGAAATTATGGCTCTGATACAACTGCCCACCACAGGCTGCCTCTTAAAAGGTGGTTAACCGGATTGGTGACTCTGATCATAGGCTATATTATTTATTATTATATTATTCTAGTGTATTCCTGATATGGGACTATCAACTTATACTCCCTCTCTTTAAATCCTGTGTATACACAAGCTCTCTCAAAAGGTGGTTAACCGGATTGGTGACTCTTGGTCATAGGCTATATTATTTATTATTATATTATTCTAGTGTATTCCCAATATGGGACTATCAACTTATACTCTCTCTCTTTAAATTCCGTGAATACACACAGGCAGAAGCTACAGCCGAAACCCCCAAGGGGCCCCACTGTGCCACATCATCAGAGAGCAGCACAACTGTTTTTCCTTCTCAACCAGGTAGGACCCTCGATGACGTCAGCCGCAGCAACCCACCCTCTGTTGCTTCAACTCAACCAGTGGGCCCCCCACTTTTCCATTTAATTACGATTTATGCCATCAAGCTCTTTTTTATACATTATATTATATATATATATATATATATATATATATATATATATATTTTTATATATATATAGGGAGCCCTTCGGTTGAGAACTAATTTTGGTGAGAACTCCGTGAGAACTCACCAAGTAGACCCCTCATGAAAAATCCGAACCGACCATCTCGTTCTACATGCCTTAGATAGCATAACATAAAAAATTCTAATAATTTGAAGTTCGTTTGCTCATCCATCAAATGGAGTAGAATTTTCAGCCATACAATTTTGCGATGATGTAAATCATGGGAAAATGAACTTCAAATTACGTGATTTTTTTATGTTATGCTATCTAAGGCGTGTAGAACGAGATGGCCGGTTCGGATTTTTCATGGGGGGTCTACTCCTTGAGTTCTCACGGAGTTCTCACCAAATTAGTTCTCAACCGAAGGGCCACCTATATATTATATATATATATATATATATATATATATATATATATATATATATATATATATATATATATATATATATATATATATATATATATATATATATATATATATATATATAAGTTCTGACGTTGTCTGGCATCGAACCTAAGACCTCATTTATATTAGTTATGCATGTGCATTGCACATGTTTGTTTAGTTACAACTGACGTTTGTTTGGTGACAAACTCTCCCATTAAAATAGTAGAGATGTGCCTTTTAGAAATTATGGGGTGTTACAAAATGTCTCATATATATAGGAGAGAAGCAACGACTAAACTAATACATTATTCAATATGAGACTAAACTAATATATCATCTAACACCCCTTTAAAACTCAAGTTGGTTCAAGAAACATGAGTTTGAAATATTGACAATGTTCATGTGGCAGGGACAGTACATGGTGATGCAGGAACGATCCGACTCTTAGATCTGGTAGGTGTAGAAGTGGTGCTCTTCGGCAGTAGTAGTAGAAATAGTGGTGGTAGTAGTTCGGGATGCCCTCGAAGGATGGGATGGACGTTGGGAACTAGGATGATGTCGAGATCTCCCCCTCTCAAATTCATGATGGATTAATCCGTGTGAGTTTGTATTGAGATCTAAACAATTCCATGCCGCCAACGTAGCTGCATTTACTTTGGCTCCTTCAAACAATGGATCATCTAAATGTGTCTTTCAAGATTACATGATCATCTGGATCTTCCACATTGTGAACCCTATTTCATCAAATCTCTCAATTCTACTTTTGCCTCTCATCTATGCAACCAACCTGATGATTTGATTCCACTTTGTTGAGTTTAATGCGGGATAATTCAATCTAAGATGTAAACAAAAGAACTAATCAAAGAAATGAGAACAAACAAATCAACGAAGCACACAAGAACACACAAGATTTTTCGTGGTTCATCCAATGCAATGACTACTTCCAAAATATTCACTGTCACGCCCCGCTTCCCAAAAACACGGAACACAAGCGCGTGACATTGGCCCAGCGAATGACTTTCATCATCCATAAACTGTTATTGTTCAACTCAACAATATAACAAGATAAATACAACCACGCAAGTATAAAAAAATAATCACAGGAAAAACAAAACTTGGAATAAAATATGAAACAACCAAATACGACAATCCAATATCTGCAAACAAAAAATAACAATCTTCGGGTCAAAGCCCATAATACAATATTTTAATAAAAGTTGATGCATAAACTCCAATAACATAAACAACTAAACAACAATCTAAAAAGTGGTCAATCCTCAGAATCACTGCTCTCCAAGTCCTGCAGGTAACTCTCCTTGATCACCTATGAATACCTCAGCTACAAAAGATGAGAAAATTTGTTCTTAGAGTAAGTCATGGACAGCAAGTAGAGAAAGCAATGAACAATGGAAATACGGTATAGCAATGAATCGACAAATCAATAGGAATCAATAACAATGGACGATAACAAAAGTCAATATCAATGGTAACAATGCGATGGGCATAACAATAAACGATATTTCAATATTCGATATCAATGCTCAATGGTCGATGTCAATATCAATATACAATGTTCGATATCAATAGCAATGACGATGTTCAACATCCAGTGTCAATATTGTGTCAATTCTTAAATCTATTAATTTTTAGCCTAACTAATGCACGTACTACTGCATCACATTCCACAGGTTTGATGCACGCAATCAATGTCGTTGAGACTCTAGTGGTGGACTCTATAGTTCATGTACTCGGCACGATAACAATAAACAATAACGATAGCAACTCCGTTGCACGATAAGCAATAAACAATAGGCACGATAAACAATACATGATGAATAGGGATACTGTGGTCAGTAATCCAACAATCAATCGATAAATAATAGCCGACACAATATTTTGGGAAAACACGAACCCCATCCCCCGAGTACAGTCTCTATATTGTCCACTACTTAAGTCAACCCTTAAACCCTGGCTTGTTAAACATTTTATTGATGCAATCAATACATTATCCAATTTAGAGAAATTCGATAAACGATGGTATTAATAGAAGTAACAATAGGACGATCATTTAGAATGGGACAATTCAAATGGTGACAATAGTATATTAGGATCATGCAATGCAATTTATACACTTCAATCCATTCAATATAATGACATATATACAATTATATTAAGAAAATATGGAAACACAATTCTGGACAGCAATAGGTTACTGTATCAAAATCAAGTTTCCCGCTGAAGTTCTAGAAAGTAGACTCCTGCCCGGTTCCAACGCATATTTAAAATACGAATCTGATAACAACAGATAGGTTAATTACATCGTTCTTTACATATTACACGTTCTGATCGAAAATCAAGATCAAGTTGTTATATTTGTAAAATCAGTAAAAACCCAATTTTAAATTCATCAAAAATATTTGTCAAGCCCCTAATCATTAACTAACAATCTGAAAATTATCATGGCGGAATTATGCTGTTAATCTAGCTTTTTAATAGCTTAAACATGAAGAGATGCGTGAATCAGGAATTTACAATAAAAAGAACACAGTAGCAGTAAAGATGCGATATCTTGCACAATATAACTCGGAATTTAAATATTTTAGATGTTCTGGAAACTAAAAATACAGGGCTCCAATTTTCGTTTAGAAAGCTATAACTTTTTATGTCAAATACTGGGTCAAAAGGGTCTCATAAATTTCTGGCAGACAGTGAAAATCAGGGTTCGACATATCTTATGAAATAAAAGCGATCTAAACATGATGAACCTCAACTCAGTATTTAACAAATCCTAGATTTAGCATGGTAAACAAAATGAAGAATACTGTTGGAGGATCTACCCCACAACTCGTAGTGCTAATAGCGGAAACACATCACAAGCAATAGAAACTCCCAAGACTTAGATGGACCAAGAACAAGCCACCACAATATATGTAAGATCTCACAAGAACACAATCAATATGCAGAGATAACCAATACTTCTTATTCCCCAAGAAATACAAAGATTACAAAGAGATTACACTTTCAATCTCTCTCTCTCACCTTTGAAACACTTGGCACAATCCCCTCTTGAAGTTGAACAATGATAACGGCTCACCTATTTGATTACACAAATTTGATCTATTCAGATTACTAAACCCTAGAGTTTACGGCCATATATATAGTCCCCAAGTAAACCCTAAAAGATAAACACAAATCTAGCAATTGGACCTTTAAACTCGTAAGCCCAAAAACAATCAGCCGCCAAAGTCGGTCGACCACACTCCCAAGGTCGGTCAACCGCAATGTGTAAGTCCAGACCCGAGAGCTGACCGGTCGACTGCACCCTCAAGGTCGGTCGACCGTCCTCTCCTCTGTTGAACCTTTACACTCGAAGAACTCTCAGCATACTAGGTCGGTCGACCGTACCCCCAGGTCGGTTGACCGCAACTCTCCAGGCTGCATTCTTCTATTCGCTGCTTGTCTTCTCTTGCTTCTTTGCCTCATCCTCTTCTTCTCCAACTTCAAGTACTCAGTGCCTACGTGTATTTGAGGCCACAATTCCTAAGAAATACATCCATACACTAGTTTAACATCAAATAAGGCATCAATCAATCATTCAAGCACAACAACCTAACAATCAATTCTACAATAGTTTATTTGTGCGATGTCATGCATGAATAACTTCTGCTATCAATGTGAATGCATGAAAGATTCGATATTTTAGAGTCAATAATTGCATGAAGTCAAGAATATCTTAGGTTAGCTCGCGTAAACTCTCAATATACTCGACATAAGATAAATAATATAACAATACGATAAATAATTGATGATCTACTTGCGGAGTTTCAATAAAAACATTGAATTTGACACAATATGCAATTTAGGAGGGAAGTGGCTTGCCTTGATTGGATTAATTATGAGCGAACGAACGAAAAGCGGCGGGAACACGTGCAAACCAGCGAACAATGAGTACTGGCAGCAATAGTAACACGTGTGATGCACGTAGAAGTCCAATAGCCAGCAAGGAGAGATGGGGCGGCGCTGCATGTGCCTGGCGAAGTTGACAGCGGCCAAGGGGCTGAGGCTGGTCGATAAGGGCTCTGTTGGTCAACTGCAGATGAGCGGCGAGCGGGCGAGGTGCTGGTTGCGGCGTGGCTAGGAAGGAGCTGGCAATCGGGTGCAAGTGCAGAGATTTGCAGACGGTTGACGATGCGTCGGTGGTGATGCTGGCTAGGAGAGCGGGGGAGCAGGATCGGGAGGAGGCAGGGTTGAGGGGCTCAACAGTGGGTAGGGGATGAACAGGATATGAAGGGTTGGGGTTGGCAGCTGGCGGCTGTTAGGGATGGAGATTAGGTTTAAGGAATTATTAGATTATAAAGAGTTAGAATTAGGGTTTTATTTATAGGTTAAATATGGATCAATACTATTGGGTTTTAGTGTTATTTAGCAGGATAAAGATTTCATGGGTTTGGAGACAAATATGGATCAAATAATAAGATAATTATCAATCCAACAAGAATAGGATTATTATGAAAAATTGTCCAACAAGGAAAAAGATAGTTCATGACTTTTAAATTCGAATTGGGAAAAAAATAAGATTCGAATAATTAAACGGAGATCAATGATAGTTCATGAACAATATTAGGACCAAAATTATTCGAGACGATAAATGAAAGATAGAATATAATTCAAATTAAAAAATTTTTATAAAAAAAATTACAATGAATCAAAAAAGAAAAGATGAAAATGGGAGTTACATTCACCATTTGATATTTGCATATAGAAAGAAAGTTATACTTATATTAAATATGATTTTATGCAAAAACTAATTATTAAGGGTTATTTTGTAAAAGTGCAAAAAAGGGTATTTCTTTCTCGAGTAATGCTTCATCCACTACTAATTTCACTAGCATTTTGTTCACTACCTTAGGTGGCATACTCCTATTGGAGAGTTCTCCCACCTACTCTATCTTTCCCTACCTATTGAAGTATGCCACCTAAGGTAGTGAAGAGAAATATAGTGAAATTGGTAGTGGATGTAGCATTACTCTTCTTTCTCTCTTTCCCGATCCCTCTTTCTTCTTTTCCTTTACTTTCCTCGAAGCCGCCGCCAAAAAAAAAAAAAAAGTAAAAAAAAAAATTTGATGTGGGAGAAGGAGAAGGAGAAAATCAAGGTATTTATATATTATAATTTATCTATTAGTAGAATCTAATTAATCTATTGTTTATATATTGATCAATGCATATTTTGTTAAACCCTAGATTTTATAGAAAAGATCTCTATTGAAATTGAGGAGTCTTTTGGAGGATCCATAGTCAATCTGTTATTTTGCCGACCACTGTAAGTAATTGAATATCTATACCCTGTAAAATGTAATTTCATAAAATACTTATTATTTGTAGTGATATTATATTGTGAATATTGTCTATAGTGGTTTTATGTGATGATGTGTGATAATGTGCAAATATTAAATTGAGATTGATATATTGTTGGTATGTTTTCACGAATATAAAATTATGATATGTGAGTGTTATTCGTATGTAAATTGTGGTTTGTATTATCGGTGGATTGCCTATCTAAACTTTAACATTATGCATGATTTTACATAGTTTGAGTATGGATGTATATACATGAGTGGCCGGTCTTATGACGTTGAGAATATTGAGATGGTTATTTTAAGTTATTACCAAGTCTATAGTTGTGTTACTCATGTGTTATGCATCCAAACTATATACAGGTATATGAATCAGGAATCTAAGTAACACATTTGAGCTCTCAATGTGTCCACTCTATGAGTGTTGAAAAGTAATTACGCAATTCATTGTTCCAACCACAGATGATAGTGTGGTATGCCTTGTCAACCGGAGTATGAAGCGTTGACTACATTGAGAGATTGGCGTACCTAAATTTCCTTGCATTATAGAATATTTATATTTGATTTTTTATGTAGAATGGGATGAATCAATTATTAGACAAGCACTGCACCAGACATCCTGCATTGTTTGTTTGTATGCCCATTTTATTTATTGTTACATTTATATATAATAAGAGCTTTAGTTATAATATAGATATTCTTGTTCTAATAATTGCAGTTATATGATGGTGCATTAACATGTTTAATTGTTAATGCAGTATTTTTTGAATTACCGGCTACTTGTTCTATTTATTCAATTACTACTGGGCGTCAGCTCATTTTGTTGTTAATAAATTTTTTCAGATTTTTGCATCAAGATCGGATGCTTGAAGAGAATAAAGGATCTGGAAGTTTATGTCTTTCGGGAGTAAATTTTCATTGAGAGCTTTTAAAGCTGATAAATTGTATTTCTGGAATTGTTTTAAATTTTTTTATTGAAGTTGTAAGGAGACTCAGTTCTTAAATAATTTTAGTTATTTTCTTCTGTAATGAATTATATACTTTTGTTAGCCATTTAAACTACTTTTTATTGATTAATTTTATTGCCAAGAGATTTAATAAGTATTATGTAGTTGAAATAGTTGCCCTCGGTTTGGGGGCGTTACAACTTCCCTGCGCAGAGGTACTCCTGCGATTTCTACTAGAATAATGAAGAGAACATGTTACAATCACTCTAGATTTCACCACCACGATGTAGGATTTCTCTCTCTCAAGAACGGCTGCTAGATCTCTCTTTCTCTTAGATTTATCACTCCTTGACCCTAATAATCGTACACCATACATATATATATACAATTACATCTCAACCATTGATCAAACAGCGCCGCGCAGCCGACTGCACACTTGGACAGTTGACTGCAAATATCCTTCGAGCATTCCAGAGGGCTTGAGAGTCGACTGTCATACTCTCTGGATGAGAGTTGAACCTTGATCGGTCGACTGCATAGTATCGACTGCAACTATGCAGTCAACCGTACTTCCCTTGTGCAGTTACTATTTGTGCATGTTTGTGCATTCAGTTGCTGCCACTTGCTGCTATGGTTGTTTGTGCTTCTTCGATGTTCTTGCTTGCTCTATTTCGGCACACCTTCTTGTCAATCTTCTTCAACCCGTTACATCGTGTATTGGATCCACCAATCCAACAAAAATTCTTTTGAAGATGGTACTGATGTTTTATTTAAAGTTGTTGCTTGCAATTTCAGCAATAAGAGGAGCAGATTGTGGTAGTTTATGTCTGAAATTTGGTTCTTTTAGTTCAATCTACACATCTGTAATCTGTGTACAAAACTCAATGAAATTAGGGGTTGACTCAAAGGATGTCACTCCCCTCATGGATGATGGAATACGCCACACTCCCCTCATGGATGATGGAATACGCCATGTTTTGTAGTTTCAGTGGAATTGAACCAGTTCATTCCCATCTCTGCAGTTCAGGGCCATGCGAAGAAGTGAAGTGAATGTGTTGCAACATAGCTTCGATCTTTTATAGGGCCTAGTAGTGGATCAGTCACTTCTTGCTTTCGCAGCAGCACCCAAATATGAATATTAATCACTAAATATAAGAGCATTCGTTATCAACCAACACATAAATAAGCACCATCTGTTAATGAATTCCATATTTACTTAAGAGGGATAGAAAAGTTTTAAGACTTTTAAGACTGTTAATGAATTCCATATTCACACGCACTCTGCCTTTCCATCTTCGTATCGACGATCCGAACCGTTCACATTGATCTACACATATAAATTTGTCTAAATATGTAAAATCAAATTATTTGAAATCTATTTGCCCATCCATCATATGACTATAAAAAACAACGATTTTCAGCCATACAAGTTTGTAACAGTTCAATGAATGAGCAAATAAATTTCAAATAATTTGATTTTACATATTTAGGCTAATTTATATTTATAGATCAATGTGAACGGTTCGGATCGTCAATACGAAGACGGGAAGGCCGAGTACACACGGAAGCCTAGGGCACAACGTAACGTTACTCAATTAGGCTAACACCTACCTGTATTGAATGCATGTTCAGTTGAAAACCACCTCATTCCAACAACACCACCCAAAAAAAAAAAAAAAAAAAAAACCAATTCTAATAAAAATGTAAGGTGCCAACACACACTCGAATACAAGACATACAAAAACTGCTTAATATAGTGATTTTTGGAAAGGTGCTATTGCTTTGCATCAAGGGCTAAGAGGTGGATTTATGCAAAACTGAAATCCATAGATTTTGTTTTTTTCTGTTGGAACTACTACTCATTTTCTAATTCTATCCATGTCCAAACCCTTCATCCTTTGTATAAATTGCTCCCTTCGCATTCTCTCCTTCAAACTCAACCCTCAAAATAAAACATAGAATCTACATTCCCTCCCTCCCTTAAATTCAAACAAATTCACATACACATAATGGGTTGCAAGCCATCAAAGCACTCAACCGATCAAATAGCGACAGCAAACACAACGAGCTCCTCCAAGGTCCAGACGAAGGAATTGAACCAATGTGTACCAAACAAGGAAACCAACATCGAGACGGAAGCTTACATGGATGTTCCTATGCTGGATAATGCCGTGGCTGGAGAAAATCATGAATCTTCTCTGGTGCCCGATAAAGCTGCTGATGAGTCGGATGAAGAAGAGGTAACAAGAGAAGAAGAACAAGAAGAGATGGTAGTAGAAGAGGAAAGGCAAGAAGTAGTAGAAGAACAAGAAGAACAAGAAGTAGTAGCTGTAGAAAACGAAAGACAAGAAGAAGTAATAGTAGAGAAAGAAGAACAAGAAGAAGCTGCAGTAGTAGAAGAAGAAGGTTCAATTGTTGAAGAGGAGATGGAAGAGAAGAACATCCTAGAAGTTGGTAATGTTAATAATGGTGAGGACAAAGAAAATATTGCAGGGGTTTGTGAAAACATTGAACAAGTGGAAGATTCATCTAAAAAAATTGGACAAGCAGAGGATGTACATTTGGCTAATAATGTGGAGGAGGAAGGCAAGTTTCATGATGCTGATTCTCCAAATCAGTTCTTCTCTTCAACAAGCAATGCAGAGCATGAGGAGGTGGCCGAGGATAAAGTTGTTGCACCGGTAGAGCCATTGTCGGAATCAAAGGGATCCAAGTACAAGTCCATGGAGACTTTTCCGGAGATGGTGGTGGAAGAGGATGAAGTGGCGGTGGAGGAAGTTACCGTCCTGTTAAACCAAGATGAAGAGGAGAAAACAGAGGGTAAGCTAGCCAATTTCATATTAATTTTCATTCTTTCAAAAAAAAATCGTCGTTCTACCTTATTCGGTTCAAGAGGTATGCAGATGTCGTACTAAACGCTATATCTCCGATTAAAGGTTAATATGAACAAATTATCGGAAATAAGCTGACCTTGTGATTTGTGGCTATTTTGTAGCAGGTGTGAAAGAAGAAAATCTCATGGAAAAGAAAGAAACAGAGACCGCGGTGAAGATGGAAGAGAAGGATTTCAGAGAAGCTGATGAGTGAATATACAGGCTTGCGATAACAATTGAAAGATGCAAGTTCAACCTCAAAAGGGGGAAATACAATGTAATACATCTCAATGAATCTATCAACTTTGTATTATATATCGCACCTTGACCTTGTGATGAAACAATGTTGCAATTCCATTTGAAAACTACCTAAATTCATGCTGCCATTTGAAAACTAATTACTGTTTTAAGATCGTTGTAATTGAAGAGATTTCGTAAAGTGAAATCTAAAGGAAGAATTTCAAATCATGGAGTTTAGAGTTCCTTCTTTCTTACAAACAATTTTCACAAATATGCCTCTCAAGATAATTTGCGAGCTGGAATAAGTCTACATATATATTAAAGATAGCTATCATATTCACTAGTAATTTACACGTGTCGATGCACATCTTAATAAATTTATTTTTTTAAAGTAAAAATTCAGAGATATAGTATGAGTTTGAACCTAAATCTTCTTTATATTAGTTATGTCCTGTGCGTTGCACATGTTGGTAGATTTATAGATTACACTAAGGCCTTCGAGTACTAGAGATTAGAGATGCATTTTTCTCTAAATAAGATGTGCAAGTGCTTTGAAAATAATATAACAAGAGAGCAACAACCTTGTGATATTTCAGCCCGACCCGGGACCACCTGCCTAGGGGTCTGGCCTGGTTGGTTTCAGGCCGGCTTAGTCCCGGCCCAGACCACCTGACCCGAATGCCACCCCTAGTACTCTTGGTTTCTTAACATTTAATTGCTAATCAGACAACTGGTACTGCTAGTACTTGAATTTGGCTCATTTGTGTCAGCTTTCTTAACACAATTGGGAGTTTGCTTAAGCATCACTCAGCTGATTCATCTAGAAATTAGCCTGTATAAGACAGAGGATCAGATATCACATAGCACGGTCACATTTACCCGATACCCAAACCCAACCCGGCATTAGACCGGAACCAACCCAATCTATACGGGTCCGGATCCTAAAATAAAACCTGATGTACTTTCGAATCCAGGTCCGGATCTGCTCAAAATAGAACTAACCCGGACCCGGACCCGGACCCGTTAAAAAATACCCCTAAACATATAGAATTTGAACATATAAATGAAGATAGATATGTAAATATAATATTAATTCATGTATTTAAGTACAAAAATTGTTAGACTTGTAGGGTATCAGATGCAAAAATAATTAAAGTGCAAATATTTATTCTCTACTACCGGACCCGACGGGTAATTTTTTTAACTAGGACCCGGACCTGGACCCAGCTCTTGCAAGTCTGGGTAGTCCAAATTTTAGACCCGTGAGGTACCGAATCTGGATAGTGGAGGACCCGATACCAGCTCCAATCACATTGACAATAAGCCCTCCTGTAGTTATTACTCGTGTGATTTTTGTGCAATGTACTATTGTTTTCATCAATATGGGTAACTAGCATTTTAGTGCTGATTCTAATATAAAATAAGCCACTTTAAATAATTTGAAAGATGTACCTGGTATCCGCAGAGAAAGGCCCATGCGGAAATGAACAATAATGAATGAAACTTTTGCAAAGTGATATAGCTGAACTTGCATTGCAGAGTACCACCCTGCAATAAGCACGATCCCACGACACAATGTATGCTCTATATTCACATATCAAAAATACTGACGAAAATCTCATTATGGTTTCAGTTAACTATCAACAACTGGAAAATTATATCGAATGCTGAAAACATTAAAATAAATACATTTTCAAAAAACAAGAGTCAAATTTCATGAAATCTTTATCAAGTACGAGCACTTAGATGCAATATTTCATCTGACACAACATTCAATAATAAATAATGCAAAGTTTGTCTCCAAAAAAATTGTTATTTTGATGTATCCTGATGCGTGTGGCTCACGTGCTTTTATCTATGTTGTACTACTTTGTTTCGTTATTTCTTATTAATGAAACGATAACTGGTGTCATCTTTTATCACAAAAAAAAAAAAAAAAAAAGTTTATTAATAACGGCAAGTTATGCGAGTGAGGTATCCAACAAGATACATATAATTGCATGCAATATTTTGTAGCATTTTATTAGCTTGCTAATCTCAAGTCTAAACACAATTCAGTCTCTCACAACGAAAAGGGATAAATACCCACACAAAAAATAAAAGGAAGAATGAAAATATACATAATGATAGAATGAATACCATCCACTACATACTACAACTTTAATCATAGAATACCATACAAAAAAATGGAACAGAGAAGGGAAAAAAAAAAAGAAGAGAAAAGGGAAATAAAAAAATTTATATAATTGGCAATCCTATCATCCACCTCTCCATCCGATAAATTCAGAAACTTAATAAATTTGTATCGATTTTTTCTTCTTCCTATCTGACCTGAGAACTGCTCTTATCTTTTGACCGAAAAAGCCACTTCTTCCGCCTTGGATTATTGCCAACGGCAGCAGGATCTACCAATGGACCAGACCAATTGGATACAGGCTGTCCTTTCTGGTAGGGGAATATGGTGGTGAATGAAGAAGTGTCATGAGGATCAAATGCAGGGTCTATGTGATGTGATGAACCCAAGGGGTAACCTAGGGCCCCGTCTTGGTGTGGTGGAGGGAATTTCTCGCTCTTGCACTTGGCATTAGCATGTGTGATCAGGCGCCGTCTCTGTTAGTCAATCAACCAAATTGGACATAGATTAGTTTGTAAGCTTGAAGGTTATCCAGAAACTACCTAGGTGGTTGCATGCAATTTCACACTATGCATAATTCTATATAAATAGAGCAATATATATTAAAAAGGACAGTACTAGAACTGAATGTAGACAATTAAGCACAGACCAGTATTATATGGCAACCAAACGATTAACATCCCTCTGTACAAATTTACATTGTATCATTATCAAAGCTTTGAAATCTCGGTATCAGAATCGCTTTGTAATAAATACAGTAATCTGTATTAAACTATCAATATTATCGGTGAGTATCATAATTCGAATCAGGCAACTTATTTTGTTTAACAACATATACAATATAATAAATAACATTTTGAAATTTTCTGATAATTGATTGATAATTGTTATATCGTTCTAATAACTTTATATAACAGAATATGTGATGCAACAAAAAGTTTCATATGCTGTGTGATTCGCATTAATTTCGTAAAAAATAGTTTCGCTATCTAGAGGTTGGTTGAATTATAAGATTTGTAAGTAGTTGGGGCACTAAAATATGAATACTCTTAATTAATTTCAAAATAAAGATCTAATTAGTCCCTAACATTCACTCAATTAGGAAGTATCATGCCTCCACTTGTTAGCCAGAAAGACACTAAAACTCATTTACAAAACCATGAAGTTTACCAGATTGTAAATATAACTTTTAAATACTAATGTGTAATTAATTAGGTATGTCAAAATCCATATCAGACAGACCTTATCATCTCCATAACAACCTACACAATGAAGGCTAACATGATCCATGTGATCACCCTAATTTTGTTGTAAACAAAACACTTTACTTGTGGGAAGGGTGGATGTGTTCTTTTTTACTTATTGCATCATTTCAGGCCAAGACCTTTAGCTCAACCTTTTAAGTCAATTTAATGAGCACCTAGCTCCAATACCAATCTGAATCACCCTAGAGGGAGGGGTGAACAGGAAAATTGTGCTGCAATAAAGCTTCAATGAAATAATGCAATAATAAAAAGACAGAAGGTTTAGAGAGGGAGGGGTGAACAGAATAATTGTGCGGAAATGAAACTTCAATGAAGTAATGCAATAAAAAAAAGACAGAAGGTTTATATTAAGCAAACGAAGTAAACAAATTAAAATCTGACAGTGGTCAAGTCCCCTAACCTACTCTACTGATTGCAGCAGTTCTACACCACAAGAGCTCCACTATACGAAAACCCACGACACAGTTATCTTGGATTCCGGCCAAGTCCTTACATCCCTCAAGAGATCAGAAACAGCCGCTTCAATCCAAAGCAAAAAAGAAACGAAAAAGATCCAAGTATGTAGACTCGCAAAAGAATGAAAAAATGTGAAGAACACTCTTGATTTTCACACATTCAAAAGCTAGGAGAAATCAGGTTAATGGATTTGATTTCAGCAGCCCATTCTTCCCTTCTCTTTATAGAAAAAGTCCAAATATACTTGCCAAAAATAGTTGAATGAAATCAGGGATTTATCAAGAACACCACAATCTTGTCCAATAACTGATTCATTTATACACCGATATTATAAGTAGACACTTCAGCTACTGTATGTGTTGCATTAGGGGAAGTTCCTAACAATTCAATGATAAAGATACGGAGTATACATGTAAATCTCACAACCATGCTCACTACATATAAAGCACAATCATCTGGGATGATTGATTATTAGCGGATTTGGCCACATGGGGAAAATCCATTATCTCGAATCGATATTTACAGGATTATATTAAACTTTTTCGCTGAATTAGAGTACTAGATTAGATATCCCAATAGAAGTAACAGAATCCCAGTTAATTGAATAGTCCGAAGGTGAGTAGAATGACTTACATCAAGATTTGCTTGGACTTCAGCATTAGCAAGAGCAGGAAGTGCTCTAGGAGCTCGATCACGTGTACGTGTCCTCTTTGTTGCATCACCATTGGCTCTGCCAGTGGCTCTTAATCTACAGTCATATATATTGCTTTTGAGTCAGCCACCATTTGTATGTACATAAAAACTTTGGAAATAAAAACACTTCCTTGTAGGTTAATCACAAATTTACAGCGCTGGAATAACAAACAAGGATTTAGAATGTTAAATAAATATAACATGATCCCATACAGGACCCATGAATCTTAGAATCAGTAGATGATAGGTTTATGTAATAGAGAAGTAACTACAAGGACTTAGGTAAATTTTACGAAGTTTTCAAAGTGAAGACATGTATTATTGTATCCTGTCAAATTGTAGTTTAAATCTCATTTGATTTTACATGTGCAAAATGGATAGGAAATATTTACGCTATATAGTGGTGAATAAGAGTATGATGAGAGTAGCACAATTCAAAGGGGTGCATAAAGAACATAGAACAAATTTGGGAAAAAGAACACTGAAGAGAGAAAAAAAATTGGGTAGCGAAATTGTGAAAATTTAAAGAACTTTTCACTTTTCACTCTCCTCGCTGACCGACCTCACATCTCAAAAGACCCTCAAGCATGAGGATGTTCTGGACTCGATTGAAAAAATTAACTGGCCTTATAAAAATATCAGCACAGCATCAAAATCTGTAAGAGCACAAGGCAACATAATTGCTTTAACAAAATTTTACGTTTGTTGTCAGGCTGTCAGCTGATATCAACATATAGACACAGAATTTCTAAAAGTATAACTAAGAACAACAGAGAGTTAATCAGAGAGTGAGTTAATTGGCCATACTGTGAAACACGACGAGTAAGGAGTCATATTAACAAAAGCAATAGTGGATAATATATGAGAGGCTACATAGAGGTCATGGAGTAGAAACAAAAACCAACTTCATTAGCATCACACATTCTCGTATAGTCATATTATAGAATGATAGAAAATAAGCGTCTAAAAGAGAGCTAAATATTTGTTTCTTTCAGATTTGGATTAAATAATAGTCAAATAGATTATTTTCTTGCTAGGAGGTTGGATAAGCTAACATGCAAGAATTGTAGTAAAGTTAGAGAAGAAAACGACCACTCAATGTAGACTGATTACTATAGATATTTGCATTAAAGTAGAAGGAAAAGAATACAAGACAAAGGTCGACCACAAAAGAAGATAGCCTGATACATCTTTTCAACTATGGAGCAATAAAAAGAAAGTTGCTGGATATATGAGATGCAAACTTATGTTATGTGGAATATATGTCTAAACGTACCAAGAAAGTAGTAACAAAAATACTTGGACAGTGTGCATCTAGCTAGAGCAACTTACATTGAGTTTGGACTTGTTAATATTACTTTCTTCCAGCAATTATTTACCAATTTTCAAATCCTCCAACCCAATTGTCCTGCCTGAGTTACTTTATCACTATTGCTGTATATTTAGCAGCATATACATATAGGATTGTATGGGTGGTTTTCCATTTTTTTTTAAATGGGTCGGAGGGGTTTCATTGTGCCCAAGTTGGTGCCAACATAAAGATTCATTAATAACAAGATGCATTACTGCTTTTGATTCCGATCTCACATGGTAGCAAAGCAGCAAAGATAATCATGAAACCCTGAAATCCTAAAAAACCAACTTTCCTTTCCTACCCACATCATCAGCCAACCTCTCCTCTCCTAACCCTATCACTGGCGCGAGACCAGGGCCGGCCCCACTATATAGGCGGGTAAGGCAGCCACCTTAGGCCCCCGCGGATTTTGCGATTTTAGGGCCCCCAAATTTTGAACTTTCCTTGTAAATATAGGCACGTATTTTGCGCGTAAAAAAATAAAATGTTATTAGGGGCCCCTCAAAATAATTATTTGATCCGATAAAAAAATTTTAAAAATTTATTTGGGGTACTCTGGAAGGCTTGATTGAAATTGAGGTTTTAAATTTGAGTGATTTAAAACAAATCCATATTTAAATGGATATAAAACCCGAAACCCACATTCAATTTAAAAACCCACATTCAATTTACAACCCGAAACCCGATTACCCAAACCCTCTTTTAAAACAAAACCCAACCACTTCATTCTTTTCCCCAAAACCCAAACCCAAAGTCCCACTCCCACTCTCCCACTTGTTCCTTCAATCCTTCTTTTCCCCAAAAAATCCCGAACGAAACCCTAACGGCGCCTTCTTTGCTCCCAAACGGTGACCGAATCCCATCTCAGCCTGATTCTTCTCTCTGGATCTGTAACCAATCCCATCCCGAACGGCGCCTTCAGATCGACGGCAGCACGATTTCCGGGGTGCTTCTTCTCTCCGCATCTATAACCAATCGAAGGTAATAAATTTCAAAAACTCTATTTTTCCTCCGAATTCGAAGGAATAATTTCAGTTTTATCTGCTGATTTTCCAGAATTCTATCGCATTCTAGGGTTTACGGTTTGTAAATTTAGTTAAATGCACTTATCCTGAGATTTAGAGTGAGTTTAGTTATAGATCAGGTGTGAATGGAGTGAATTCGGTAAAAGAGAGTGTTATGGAAGAATCAAGAGAGAGATTGGAGAAGAAATTGAGGCAAAGCCATTCGTCATTACAGGCAAAGCCATTCGTCAGGCACGGGCTTATATGTTGCCAGCCCTACTTTACAGATTTAAATATAAATGAATGAAAGCTCCTACATATAGTGAAAGATATACAGAATGTCGTACAATCTTTTAATATTCATGCCGTTAAAAAAGTGGGCAATTTAGAGGTTAATAATCAAATAATAGTACACAATAATAGCTAATGTACAAAGTAACTTAATTGTCCTCATATATAAGATCAGATCTTGATGGTTGGTTGAGATCCTGGTCATTCAAATACAGATAGCTCTGCCTATCTGAGAAAGCTGATTTTATACACACAGGCGAAAATCCGGTATATGACTTGTTAGCCTTTGCCAATGTAATGTCAATAATGTACTCCAAGAGCTCATGCTTCAGAGCAAAAGGCTGTTCTACAAATTCTGCGATTGGCATCCACTGAGTAAGAATAGCGAAAATGTTAGTTCCATGTTTCAGATGTATTGGGCTAGCAGAGTTTGGTCAGTGCAAATTCCAGGATAATACAAGCTGCAAGTATATATTTCTTGCAGTTGTTACCCCATCCTAAAGCTTTTCATTTTATCAGTGTGGTATTTTCATGCCTGCAGTAAGTTATCTTTATGATGATTAAATGTTCGAGATTCATTAGTCTCTTTCAAATGAGAATTTAATTTTGTAGTTTGGTGGTCTTCTGTTACTGTTTGATATGCTATCTAGGGCCAGTATTTGTAGATAATTCCTTAAAACAATGAATTCCATAAGAGTAACTGAAGGGTTCTAATATGAAGGGGAAGAACAAAGGTGTGCAAAACAGATTAATCACTGTTAATCCTAGAGCTTTTTACACGTCCTGTGGTTGTCACAGTCTTAATCTTGCAATTTGTGATATGGCCAACTGTTCTATCAAAATTGTCTTTCTTTGGAGTTGTACAACGTTTGTATACGTTATTTTCATCTTCTACAAAGCGATGGAATATTTTGAAAAGACATGTGTCAAATCTCACGCTTAAGACATTATCACAAACTCGTTGGGAAAGCCGTGTTGAAAGTGTTAAGAGCAATAAGATTTCAACCCGTGGAGATAAGAGATGCATTAATTGAATTGGCACACAGTGATACAGATCCTAAGATCAAGAGTGAAGCTGGTTCCTTAGCAACAAATGAGATGGAGAATTAGGAGTTTTACTGGGTATGATTATTTGGCACAATATATTATTTATTGTTAATTCTGTCAGTAAATACTTGCAAGAGGAAGACATGCATATTGATGTTGCTATACTTCAATTAAAAGGGCTCATTGCATTTTTTGAAGAGTACAGAGAAACTGATTTTATGGAGGCTATGACTGAAGCTAAAATAGTTGCAGGAAAATTGGGAGTTGAAGCTGTTTTCGTAAAGAAGTGTGTCGTCCATAGAACGAGGAAATTTGATGAAAGTGGTAATGAAGAAACAACACAATCACCTGAAGAAGAATTTAGGATTCATTACTTCATAACTGTAGTAGATCAAGCTATTTCTTCACTCAACAGTAGGTTTGAACAATTTGTGAAATATGAACAAATCTTTGGTTTTTTATTTGATTCGGAGAAGTTGAGAAGTCTACATGATGAGTTGAAAGCTTGTTGTGCCACTCTTGAAGAGTTTCTACATCCCGACTCACATTATGATATTAATAGGAATGATCTGTTTTTAGAGTTGAAGCGCTTCAGATTAATTGTACCATCGGAAGCAAAAGAAGCATTTGATGTGCTTAATTATTTGCAAAGGATGGATGGTATATTTCCATATGCATGGATTGCGTATCGTATTTTGTTGACCATACCAGTTACTGTTGCTTCTGCAGAAAGAAGTTTTTCGAAGTTGAAAATTGTCAAGTCTTATCTTCGATCAACCATGTCTCAAGAGAGATTGAATGGATTAGGCCAACAATATATTGAAAAGGCGATGGTAGAAAAGCTTTGATTATGAACATTTAATTAGTGAGTTTGTTGCACGGAAAGCGAGAAGAAGTCATGCACTGGGATGATTAATGATGTAGGTATAACTCCATAATGTTTATGTTTCTCCTATGTTTCATTTCTTCACTTCAGTGCTATTTCATTTTCATTTCATAATTTTCAGTTTCTAATTCATAATTTTCATTTCATCTATGTAGATGTAGAGGTGAATTGTTGAGGCAGCTTCATGCATTAAATGAGATACAATCAAAGCTTTCCATTGACAGGTTTTGCATATTTGATTATATGTTTTCACTCTATTTTGCATATATGTATGATGCTTATGAGTAACTTGTTATTCAATGATATATATTTTGCATATTTTGCTTTGAACAATGTGCAAATTTTGCATATTTTGCTTTGGCAAATTTTTTTATACATGTTTTTTTTTTAAAAACGTATGGGGGCATAGGGGGCCCCATTTCGGAAGTTCGCCTCGGGCCCCCCGAAACTCAGTGCCGGCCCTGCGCGAGACCTCTTCTCCCTCCCGCAGCTTTACAGCCACCACCCTCTCCTTCTCTTTCCTTATTCTCCTTCCGCTTTTCTGTTTTGTGCTGATGAAGCGACAGTGCTCCTAGATGCAGACACCATCAAATATAACTGGTCCTACACTTTTTGCACGAGTTCAGCACTGTTTTGATCCCCATGCTGCATTGTTTCTCTTCCGACCAGTGTCGTTTGTGTGAGGATGCACTATTTTGGTTGTGATGCTTTGCTGATCTGATTGGATCCTTACGACTTTCCTAGTTTGGGCACCGAAGCTTTGTTTTGGAGTGGTGTTTTTGTGGTTAAGATTTTTTATTTCAAGAACTAAATAATACATGGTCTTAGATATCCATGTTGTGATTCTTCTCTTTTCTTTTGAGTTCGATTTTAGTTGGTTTGTTGATTATGAAAAATTGAATATTGATCTGTCCTCTTCATTTGTAGTGATCCTTTATTATGACAGATTCTTCTACCACCATGGTTTCATCCCCTTATATAACAAATCAGATATGGAGGCTAATTTTCAAAGTAAATCTGTGAATTACTCACAACTATCGCATTTTGGTAAAAAGTCACCCTCTCCTTTCCCCAACACCAGAAAGCCATATTGATAAGGGCCCAATACTTGAGAGAAATCCAAAGAGCCCTAAAAAGCATCGTTTAAGTGCTGCTTAAGTATTAAGCAATGGGTTACAGCCTTTTTGGGGCAAAAAGTGCCAGAAAAGCGGAGGTGTGTAAAACGTGTTCGAAAAAGCGGACAAAAGAGCAAAAGAGCAAAGAGCAAAGAGCGTGCTTAAGCGTAAAAACATTGTAAATCGCTTAAGCAGCGCTTTTCATCAGTAAAAAAGCATACGTGGGTTGTTTAATTCAAGAAACTTAGCTGTTTTGTTTGTTTTTTGAGTTCATATTTGTTGTTGTTACTGTTGCTCTAAATTATTATTTAGTGGTTACTATTTCATTACTTTATATAATTGTATGTATTATGTCTTATAATTTGTATTGAGTTATATGCTGCTCTTTTACTTGCATTGTGTTGTTTGTGTTTACTAGTGCCCAAAACCTATCGTATTTTAGTGTACAGTTTAGAAAAATATTGTGCAATATGCGATGTACGGTTGCATATATATATAATTTTATAAAGGAAGTGGCAAAACGCTTTTTTTCGCTTTTTATCGCTTAACAAAAATAGGAGGCCTGACGCTTTTTCCCTTTTACCACTTTTCGAAACCTTGGAGAAATCAGCATTCCATAGAAGAAAATGCATGATTATCAAATCATCATATTGACAAACAATTGTCTGGATCTTGATGTGGTTGGTTCTGTGATTTTTCATTGGTACGCGTAGGCTATTTGGAATGTTTTATGTGATGTTCTCCTCCACCAATATGCTGTTGGCTTTTTTATTCTCATTAATAACAATTTTGCATAATGCTTTTTATTTCAATTTTCAGTCACCGACAAATGTAACAAAATAACATAAGAACTTCTCAAAATTAAAAAGACGTACACATTATACCCGACAATAACCTTTATTTTTCTTCGTAAACTGTTGTGTATTTATCACTAGTTCAATGCAATAAGCCAATATGTAGATAAATCTCATTAAAAAAACAGACATTGTTGACATGTGTGTATGTATATATGGATTGGATTCGGGACATTCCATTAAATTTGAAACGTAGATATAAGCTTTTTATTCACAACAATTTGTTTGTGATTGTGAAAAATATTTTGTCTATTTTCAAGTGCAATAGATGTACCATGTACAAAATAACAGAAATCTCCGCAACTTTCTATGCATGTGTACATTATTTTGATTAGATAGTCCATTCTAAAGTGAGGTGTATTCAAATAAACGGTCAATGAAACTCAGATTATAAAAGTAATTTTAAAAATTATGCAAAAGTTGAAGATATTCAGCTCTTATAAAACAGTTTTCAGTAATAAGTTGTTAATCACAAACCGTCTAGCCTCTTCATCCCTTAGTTTAGCATCCATCTCCTTGCTTGGAGGATATTGTGGAAGACTTGAAGGCTCACATGCACAAGGTGGAGTGCTGAAGAACTTCAAAAACATAACTCATGTCAGGTACACTATTCATCATGAACTGAATAGTTGAACACAGAGCTCTCCACACCATAAGCAGTAAATGTGTAACCATGAAATATGACAGCAGAACATGTTATACGCTATATTTCTGATTGAGATTAATGAGCTTCACTTCATTAAATTGTGGTTTTACGGAATGAGTCAGGTACTTCGTGAACTTCATTCATTGACGAACTTAGACGCAAGGTAAGACTAGCCAGTATTACCGATGAGCACCACAGAATCTGATGATTTCCTTTTTCCGATGATAGAACATGTGGAGGATAACTATATGAGAAAACTCATACCGGTTAACTTAGCTTGACAAAACCGTCATCATGATTCACTTATATCCTCATTTAATAAACAAATGAGATCTTAATAGATATATCCATCAATAAGCTTAAGTTAATAAACCCCAACAACAGTGTGTGAGCGGGTGGCTACAGTCTAGTTCAATAAATAAATAAACCCCAACAACAGTGTGTGAGCATGTGGCTACAGTCCTTGTTCAACAAGCAAATAAACCCCAACAAGTGGGACCCTTCAAGGAAAATCCAAGGCCCTTCTTTACCTACCTTTTGGTTATAATTTTAACATTATTAATTTCGCTCCATACATATAACTCAAATAGTCAAGGATGAACATTCTTCAACGGAAGACAAAACCTAAAATGTCAGACATCTTTGTGTGATTTAAGTCTATAACATGTATGCATGTACAAATAGATTCACGGACCCAAAACTGGTAGGAAACAAAGTAGAGGAACAGGAAAGGGTCACATAGTACTAAAATGACAAATAAAATAAACATTAAAACTAAAGACTAAAAGCCCTGAAAATAGAGAATAATTTTACTGTCTGTAACAGAAAATAACAATTTTGGGAACTCTTCTGCCTGGTTCCTCAAAGAGTAATCATCAGCCCTTACAGATTATTCATCCACATCTTAGGGTTTGGTCCCAGTATTTGCTTAGGATGCATATGACACCGATGAACTACATTCATAGTCATGGTTCAGTAGCACAAGCACCGTTGCGGTATAAGTTTTGAGCAACCACAAGCTAATTTAGGAGGTGTGCCATATGAAGTCATTTACCCAGGCTCAGCTAGTGCTACCAGAGTCCAGGGGGTTATATACAAATTTATCCATACATGTATCTGAACTTGGATCTCATTAATATAAAATCAAGAACGATACATCATCCCAAATCTAAGGAAGCTTAAATAAGATCTTTTGTGGCCTGCAGTTACCGGCCTTTGTTAATTTCACGATTCTAAAGAAAAGGTCATAGATGGTAATAATTAGACCCAAAAAATATATTACCAAACGAAATGCATACATGCTAGAACTAAAAATCATGCTTCATTGCATTAGAAGGATAGGTCTGCTCAATAAAAGAGATGCAATATAATCATAATAGGTTTGAAAGTATAAAACTCACTTCACTGCTAAGTGCAGCAGTGGCAGTTTGACGTTCAGCTGGGTCGATTGCAAGAAGAGTTTCAACCAGTGGCAATGACGATGGTGGAAAATCTTTAAATGTCTCTACAAGGCAACGCTTGTATGGTTGCTGTGGCTTAAATATTGTTGCATGTGGTAATCTAGACTTTTTCCAATACTCCTCTGAAGGGGATCCACATAGCTTGAAAATCTTGTGCAGCTGTTCAACCTACTAAACAAAAACGTGTATGCAGCAGAAAAAACGTAAGTAATTTTGATAATTTTTTATAGGGAATAAATAAACAATATCTATAAGATAAAAATGACTCGCAAGATAGTTTTATAATGGAAACAAATGCTAGCACAACCTCACCAAAAGAGTGTAGGTACATATATTTAGCGCTAATATAAGGGCAAGCATTACATAATTGAAAATTGGATGGATCGTCCTGATTCATCTTTAGCTGATTACCAGATTCAATACAAATCAATCAGTAATATGATTTTTTAACACATCTTCAGTGGTACTGTCACTTGAAGTTCAATTAGCAAAAGCTATACAGGATCAGTGACACAAAAGGTTTTGACGGGACGATGCAGGGCACATGCCCCCCACAGGTTCTAGAGATTGATCATTTTTCCTGCTTTTTTGGCTGTACCTTTTTCCCTTCTTTAGACAAGTCCAAACTCACCTGCCTAAAATGTACCCAACCCGATCCTGGAATCGCCGAAAATTCATCAGTTTCAGTTAGGGTCCTGACAATTGGATGATAGCAGAACCTAACACGAGGAAAAAGAAAAGAAAAAGAAAAACATAGGTATATAATAGTCGTATAAGGAGAGCACTAACAATATGATAAAAGTGGCTAGATCTTCCAGATTCTTCTTCTGCGTACTATTGGTTTTAGACATGAATCTGTGTACCATTCGATTTAGTAGAGGTGAATCTCAGTAAAAAAAAACATACTGTATAAATTACAACCACATATTCAGTGATAATGTCATCAAAAGTTCTATAAAGCTTCATAAAACTAGAATAATAACCATATCACCAAGATCTCAATCCAACAAGCTGGGAATAGTTTAGGGTCTGCCTGTCTATAATAATGCGTAAACAGTAATCTTGGGTCCAATGAATTATTTCCCACTCCCACGGAGAGAGAAGCCATACTGAATTTCATAACTAGGTTTCAGTCAGCTCAAGGTCCTAAGACACTGAAAGATGAGAATTTATTCAAATTACTATTTCTGAACATTTTAAAAGTTTCATTCTTTCTGATAGCTAAAAGTAACTTAAGCAGTTTTGAAATTCTTTTTGAAGACTATATATTATTTTTGCTCATAAAAAGAAGACAAAACTTGATGTACACAACAGATGCCTAAATGGACTAGTCACTCTAATTAAGACTGTAAGACTTAGCAAATATATCAGATGTCCATATTAGTCGTGCCGACCGCCTCCTTATGTTCACTTTATATGTTAGTGTCATATTCAAAATCTATCCACAAATCAAAAGTATTGTGACCAATATTCAGTGGCTTTGCAATATTAGTATTCCAACAATAGTTTAGCTTCCAGAACTTGTAACTTCTAGTTAGTAGTGGTACATGCCATACTTGCACTTAAAACCAGTTAAACTCTAATCACGATATTATCATATAATTCCTGTACGCCACCTTGCTTGTTATTGCCTTATATTGCTAACATCATAGTTTCCTCAAATCAAGGTGTCACGGTGCTCAAGAACGTTCCTGTGTAAGCTTGATGCTGATATACACAACATTTGTCCAGTTACTCGACTAATCAAACCCATTTCCTATCTAATATTGTCTCAGTAATAAAATAATCCCATCGAAAATGTGTATGATTCTGCTCTATGGATTTATAAGTGGCAAGAGTTGAATGAAATTCCCCATAGCAATTAAATCATGAACCTCTTCTTTAAGACTCGTAGTATGGAAAATATTACAGGTTTGCTCCTTTGAAACAGAAGCATAAACTGCATGGCTAGTAAGGCCTTTCCTTACAGCCAACTCATTTTCCAAGTATTTCTAGAGCATGCCCCTCTCTTGTCCATGGTGTCATGAAATAAGAAATCAGTAATTTCTCATGGAGTCTTGTTCTCCAAAGTTGACCTCGTTTTGAAGGAAACGCCTCAATATGATGGCACTGATGATTAATATTATGGTTTACGCAATGTAGCATATCCATGAATTCATGTAAACGGAGAACATATTTCCATTCACAAAATGTTTCTATTAGTATTGTTACTATGTTGATACAAGGTTTTAAATTTCGGATTTCGGACTCGTCTCAGCAAGGGTTGTTTTGTCTCCAGATCGGAGATATCGGAGGAGATCTCTGGAAAATGTGATCATCTCGGATGTTCATTGGATGTTCATTTCAAACACTCAATAAACAAATATTTTTCGTTACTAAACAAGATATTACATATTCTACATGTCATTTATCATATTAAATATTGTATAATGTAACTAATGACATGAATCAATCACGGTACATATTCACAAAATTTAACAACAATATAAATGAGAATGTAATATAAGTATATAACTAAATTAAATTTGCATTGATTTAAAAAAATGTATTAGTTAATACACTTACTTGACTTTGCATATACACAAATAATAGAAATGAAATCTCCACATTATCTTAGTTTAAGGTCCTATATTGAAAGACTTATATGCAAAAATAAAACAAAAACAAAAGTTAAATATTCACAATAACATTAGTGTCTATTTCGGTCAACATTTCAGGCAATTTCAGTAATATTTCGGCAATTTTGGCAGAAATCTACAGATTCTACACATTTCGGTCCAAAACGATATGGAGTATAAAATATGTGATTTCGTATCGGCAAGCTAGCCAACGAAATTTCGGCCAAATTTCGGCCATATCGGCCAAAATTTAAAACAGTGTGTTGATATACGGGTATTCATCTCCAAAACGGCGCATACTCATATGACAAACATATTTTAAAGACTTGAATAAACAGATTTAGGTGTTAAACCCACAAAAAACTGAGACAAAAAGGATGACCAAGAAACGAACAATTTCGACGAAAAAAAGAAAAGAAAAAAAATGCATACAGCGAATGGAGCAAGTTCTTTTGTAACATAGTAAACACAAAAGATGAGGTCACCTCAGTACGACCAGGCATAATAGGTTTTCCAGCCAATAGCTCTGCTAGAATACACCCTGCACTCCAAAGATCGACGCCTACACCATAATCTGTGGCACCTAAAAGAAGCTCAGGAGGTCTATACCAAAGTGTTACCACTCGACTAGTCATCGGCCGTTTGTGATTAGGATCAAAAAATGAAGCCAACCCAAAATCTGCAATCTTAAGCATTCCATTATTATCGAGTAAAAGATTTGAACCCTTAATGTCACGGTGCAGCACACCCCTATTATGACAGTGTTCAAGCCCGGACAGCAATTGGTGCATATAACACTTAACCTGTTCAGGGAGTAATTTTGAAATATTAATAAATATACAAGTGCATTTCTCTAAAAGAGAATTAAGTCAGGAATCTTTAAAATCTAACCTGAGGTTCGGTGAACTTAATTCCTGGGCTGGCTGCGAGACCAGCAAGATCATGTTCCATGTACTCAAATACTAAATACAAGCTGCAAGACATTCTTGATGTGACTAATCCCTCCAATTTCACTATATTGGGGTGATCTAACCGTCGCAATATCAGGATTTCTCTAGCCATAAATTTTACACTCTCCGGCTCCAAATTATCGAACCGGACCTTCTTCAGTGCAACAATTTTCCCTGAGAGTGTATCCCTCGCCTTATAAACATTGCTGTAAGTACCTTGCCCTATCTAGAAAGTAAAATAGAATCAGTTTAACAACAATGAACATAAGGCATGTTGAATTGTATCAGGGAAAAAAACTCAAACTTTTATAAGATTATCTTGTTGTACATATAAATAAGTTAAAGGTTTTCAAAAATAAATCATAAAAGTAATTGTCAATATCATGATTTAGGATTTTTGGATCTTTATAAATCGGGTAAATTACCTTTAAATGTCCTAATGTTACCTACCTTTACCTTTATATACCTCCATACGAAAAACTTTACCTTTTATGTACCTCCAGACGAAAAAATGCCTTTTATTACCCTAACATTTTTTTTGACCTTTTGGAAAAAGTGAAAAGGGACACCTATACCTACTTTAACATTTTCCCCCTCTATCCTCCTTCATTTGAGATGCTTCAAAACCCATCTCATTTTCTACCTCACTTACTTTATCTAAAAGCCTTAACTAGCTAATTTTCACCCCCAATAATTAAATTTTGTAGGGGCAAAAACATCCTGAAAATTGCATGCATATTACATGGGATTATTCCGTCCATTATATAACGGAATGGAAACGTTAAGTAGCAAAAGGTAAGTTGAAAAAAAGATGGGATAATTAAGGCTCTGGTTGGTTCAAAGGAGGGGAGGGGAGGGGAGGAGAGGGATTTTAATCAAGACTCTGCTTGGTTCAACAAAGGGGAGGGGAGGGGAGGAAAAATAATTATCTTCTTGTTTGGTTCACAAGGAGAGGGAAGGGATTTTTTAATAAAATTACTTTTATATCCTTTTACATTTTATAACAAAACTCAACCACATAAAACTTTATAACGTAGTATGCTTCTAATTCTATCACCGAGGTATTCAAATTTGCGTAACAATAATCTGAAACAAATGTGCTATCACGATACTAAAGAAAAAAGAAGACACACAGTTTCCGCATGTTAAACAATTACAAGAAGTTCACTATCAATATTCAACTTTGGAAACAAAATTGATCAATGTCAGCTATGAAATATTTTCTTACCATTTATCATGATGAGCTGATGACTAAAAATTTCATGAACTATCCACTCACACAATTTAAGAAAAGGAAAGGTGTCTTCAACGTATTAGCACATGTATTGCTCCCGTAAAACAATTCATATAAAATTTGCACATTAAAACTTGCAATATAAGACAAACGAGAGGGGTAAAATATTTAGAGTATAGGAATGCAATACATCTTGTATTCTTTTGTTTTTTTTTTGTTTTTTTCCTTCAAATATGGTGCCCAAATTAAGGTTCGGACTTGGGTTTCTAAAGTGACAACATGAGCATACCTCGTCTAGGACTCAACCATTTAGATGAGCACATTATATGTATTTGTTTATAACGTGTACAATTTTTTGTTTTTTGTAATTTTGGTCGAATCAGCAAAGAAGATATACCAACTTCAATCTTAAAAATCAATTCATAGCAGATAGAATCATGTAACATATTTGAAACTATTGTAAGGAGATAGAAACAAAGAGGATGGTTATATGTAAACTAATAGAACCAACTTTAGTCAAAATTGGTTATAGTGAATCTTTTTTTTATCGTATGGTTATAGTGAATCTTTATTAACTAATCTTTATTGAATTGAGATCTTAAATTTACCCATTGAACCTTTACAGAATTCTTAACCTCAATATTAAATTTGTAGGGCAGCTAATTTACCGGTCCATATGAGTTTGTATTGATACAAAGCAAATCAAACTATCTTAGGAGTGATCTACGGTCAAACTAGTACTGTGTTGTGTTGTCTGACCTCAATACCCAAACTGTGAACCAGTTGAAAAATGCACGCTGATTTGGTTTAGATTTATAGGGATATAAAAAGGACAATTTGGTCCAATCACTTAGACCCAATTTCTCTCCCCTCCAAATCCCCCCAATATTGGAGGGGAGCCAAAGGTGACTCATGAGGGCAGCTGCACCCCTCCATTCCCCTCCCCTTCCCTCCTCTCCTAAAAAATGAACCAAACAAGAAATATTTTTAAAAAACCCTTTAAAGGTAAAGCTGAGTAAACGTTAGGGCATTATCTTTTATACCTAATAACCCTTTGACTTTTCAAACTACTCTTTTAAACCCTAGGTACAAGAAAAGTGATGCAAAATTTAACCAAAAAAACAGCAAAGTGATGCAAAATTTTTCATAAAATCATCTGAGCTATGTAGCATAGTCACAAAGTATAACTATAACATGTAAAATTCGTGTATTATATGTGAGTATTTGAGCAGTCGAATCAGTACACAAATAAAACACAGATACACAATAATTCGTACAATATGAGAATAATTCGTATAATACACGAATTTTACATTCAAAACACGAAAAATACGTTGAACCCTCATAAATTTCTTTGAGTAAATCTAGTAAAAAAAAATTAACTTGGAGTTGTTCTCTTCTAATTTTATGATACATTATAAGTGTTCATCCAATTTTTTTTGGTTGGCCATTGTTTTGTTGTTGTTCTTGTTGGAGTTATTGTCTTCTATCTTTGTATGCTCTTGTATCCTGTAGAAAACTAGTTAAAGGTAGAATGTATTAGTTCTCCTAGGGCCTTCAAGTTTTTGTAAATGTAAGGCCTTAATTGGGCTCATCACTACAGGGTTATGCCTTCTCCTGTCTTACAGATCCAATAAGAATGAAAAAAAAATTCAGTGATTCACAGTCGAGTGTCAATAACTTATCTCTTCCATATTTTTCCTGAATCCTACAGTTCCACATACTTCTCATTTCCCCTTGGCACTCCATTACAAAAGCTTTGACAGTCTCCTTTAATAAATTAGCAACTCTTATATCCATCTAAACTTCCATATATATATATATATATATATATACACACACACACACACACACACAATAGACTTTTTCTCACCATTAAAAATATTCCACTCACTCTTCCCAAGTAATGTCATTATTCATTAATGGTTGCATATCCCCAAGCCATATCAATTGTTTCCATCTCATTTTATCCCCAAATAAAGCAACCTTTACTAAAGAATGCCCACATTTCTAATCTCCTAATATTTTACCATTCATCCACATAAGCATACTTATTTAGGTAGTGTTCTTTTTCTCCTCTTATAAGAGATTTACCTCTTATAAGAGGTGGTCCCCCTCTTACAAGAGTTTTTTTAGTGTTCTTTTTTTACCTCTTATAAGACATTTTTCTCAAAATATCTTATAAGCCTAAAAGACTTCTAGTAGCCTCTTTCAAATTCTTATAAGACTTCTATCACTTAAAAAGTCTATATTACCCCAAAGTCTATATTATAATTGTTACTAATTAAACTAGTTTATATATTAGTCTATAGTAGCCCGGAATATGCTATCCTAGAAAAAGTGTAATCATATACGTAGTTGACTGTAATATGCTATCCTAGAAAAAGTGTGGAATTCATTCTTCACAATCTCGAACAATTATGTTAGGGATGCTGTCGAAACACTGATTTGTTTAAAGATATATATATTTACGTCCAGTAAGTACATTACTTGAGTTGTGGCTAGTTGATTTGTCCTGTTATGATGCCACCATGTCCAAATCCTGCAGCCGGTCAGGTTTTTTTTTTATTTTTTTTTAAAAAAAATTTATTTATTTACAGCTAAGGGAGAATTTATATTAGCCCATTGACCTTAAATTTTTTTAATCCAACTTCTTTGAAACAAATTATTATTATTTATATTTATACATACTACTTTTCATACTAATTAAAAGTTTATAGTTGCCCGGAATTATAATTGATGATTTACACTGATTTGTGAATTTAACTTGCCATTAAACTAATTTATTTATTAGTAATTTGAACTTATCTTTTCTTGTCCTTCATCTCGCTATTTTTATACTTTGAGGTAATATAGACTTTGGGGTAATATAGGCTCTTGTAAGAGGTGAAAAAAGAACAGAAATCTCTTATAAGAGGTTCTTATAAAAGGTTATTTTTATATAAAAAGAACACCTCAAAAAGAGGCTCTTACTGTAAATCTCTTATAAGAGGTAACCTCTTATAAGAGGAAAAAAAAAGAACAGTACCTTAGACTATACTCATTTTTAGGACATGTTTTAAACTCTCCAACATTACAAATTGCAAAGAGTATGTCAAATGTAAGATTACTTATAACGATGTGAACCCTTGGGGAAGATCAACCTGTTATCCCTGGAGTAACTTTTATCCGTTGAGCGACGGCCCTTCCACTCGGCACCGACGGATCACTAAGGCCGACTTCCGTCCCTGCTCGACGGGTGGGTCTTGCAGTCAAGCTCCCTTATGCCTTTGCACTCAAGGGCCAATCTCCGTCCAGCTAGAGGAAACCTTTGCACGCCTCTGTTACCTTTTGGGAGGCCTACGTCCCATAGAAACTGTCTACCTGAGACTGTCCCTTGACTCGTAGGTCCTAACACAAGGTTAGAATTCTTAGATCTTCCAGCGTGGTATCTCACTGCCCCCCCCCCTGCGCGAAAGAAGCCTTATTCGCCTTCCACCTAAGCTGCGCAGGAAAGTCCCGAAGCCAATCCCAGGGAACAATAAAGCTTTATAGGGTCTTTTTGTCGGTGCAGGTAGTCCGCATCTTCACAGACATGTCTATTTCAACGAGCCTCTCTTCGAGACAGTTAGGGCTGTTCATACTTTGGTTAAAACCGATTACCAACCGAACCGAACCGAACCGAAATTTACCAATTTGGTTCGGTTTTTCGGTTCGGTTTTGATCCAAACTAAAGTTTTTTTTGAGAGTTCGGTTCGGTTTTTGGTTGGCTTCTAAATAAACCGAACCGAACAAAAAAACAGAAATTTTTTTGGATCAAAATAAATTATACCCCTAGGATTCATCTCAAACTAAGCTGCTATGCAAGTGCACTTCCAGCTAACAGTAGCATACTTGCTGGAACATATTTATCCTCCCCATAGATACCTTGCAATCTGATTGTTAGAAATTTGATATAGTGCATGTTATATATATGTCATCCATTTAAAGGAGTATCTGCTTCGGTTAAGCTACCTATTCAACAAGGTAATTATTCTGAAAAATAATAGAATTCTGACATTTCTACATAACTATTTTACTGTTAAGACTTTTTTATTATCAACCTAACACCTAATCAAAATGCCCAATAAATAGTACTATTGTTATTCCTGATGCCCTAATTAAGTGAATGTGGTTAGTTTCAGTTGTGATCAGTTCACCTATTGATACCAAATACATTTTGAAAACTGAGGTACGTGGTATTATTCTGCTCGAACATATGTATGACCTTCAGCATTGTATGCATGGAGAAATTCATATGACCCAAATTTATTTAAATAATTAGAATATATTAGTCAACTAATTAATTAGTAAAGTGTAGGACAAGCTATGGCAATGTATATTAATTAAGCTAATTGCTTACTTGCTTGACAACAATCTCAAGGCTGGTGAGCTTGTTCATAGCAATAGCCATATGGCCCATGTAGTTGGCCATGTTGGACGGGCACGCTAGAGCATCAGATGTCACCGTGTCGGAGAGTGATCAGTATAGCATTTCTATGTCATGGCTGATGGCTTCCTCTGTCTCCTGCGTTCTCTCCTGCAGCCCACATATCCCCACTATCTGCGCCTCCGTCAATAGCTCTATGTGGTTCAACAGTATCTACTCATCATACGATAAGTGCAATAATTTGGTTAGATAATGTAAGAAAATTAGTATGTACTAAAAATTCGGTTAGTCCGATTATTAACCGAACCGAACCGATAAAATCCGGTTCGGTTCAAACCAAATTTTATCAGTTTCGGTTCGGATTTCGATTTCAAATATACCAAACCGAAAATTTCGGTTCGGTTCGGTTTCGCACCGATGAACAGCCCTAGAGACAGTGCTCAGATCGTTACGCCTTTCGTGCGGGTCAGAACTTACCCGACAAGGAATTTCGCCACCTTAGGACCGTTATAGTTATGGTCGTAGTTCATCGGGGCTTCGATCGCCATCTCCCCTGTTATCAGGTCACCAACTTCCTTGACCTTCCGGCGCTGGGCAGGTGACAGCCCCATACATGGTCTTACAACTTTGCAGAGACCCGTGTTTTTGGTAAACAGTCGTCCGAGCCTGTTCACTGCGACCCCCTTTGTGAGGAGGCACCCCTTCTCCTGAAGTTACGGGGCTATTTTGCTGAATTCCTTAGAGAGAGTTGTCTCGCGCCCCTAGGTATTCTCTACCTACCCACCTGTGTCGGTATCGAGTATAGGTACCCTTTTGTTGAAGGTTGTTCGAGCTTTTCCTGGGAGTATAGCATGGGTTACTTCAACGCCGTAGCGCCTGATACTCGGATATTGGCTCGAGGCATTTTCTCTAATCCTTCTTACCCTGAAAAAGCATGATTACCTTGCGTCCTTGAACTTATAACCATCATTCAGCTAACCTAGCATCCTCCATCCCTTAGGACCAACAAGAGTAGTACAGGAATATTCACCTGTTGTCCAACGACTACGCATTTTGGACTAATCTTAGGCCCTGACTCACCCTCCGTGAACGAATCTTGCGGAGGAACTCTTAGGTTTTCGGGGCATTAAATTCTCACCAATGTTTGTGTTACTCAAGCCGATATTCTCGCTTCCGCTTCGTCCACACCTGTTTGCGCGGGTGCTTTCCTCTAAGGCGAAACGCTCCCCTACCGATGCATTTTTACATCCCACAGCTTTGGCAGATCGCTTAGCCTCGTTTATCTTCGACGCAAGAGCGCTCGACAGTGAGCTATTACGCACTCTTTCAAGGGTGGCGGCTTCTAGGCAAACCTCCTGTCTTTGCACCCCTACCTCCTTTATCACTGAGCGGTCATTTAAGGGCCTTAGCTAGTGATCCGGGTTGTTTCCCTCTCGACAATGAAGCTTATCCCCCATCGTCTCACTGGCCAACCTTGGCCTTGTTATTTTGGGGTCATATCTAGAATTCAGAGTTTGCCTCGATTTGGTACCGCTCTCGTGGCCCGCACCGAAACAGTACTTTACCCCTAGATGTTCAGTCAACTATTGCGCCTCAACACATTTTAAGGAGAACCAGCTAGCTCTAGGTTCGAGTGGCATTTCACCCCAACCACAACTCATGCGCTGATTCTTCTACATCAGTCAGGCTCGGACATCCACTTAGTTTCACCCAAGCTTCATCCTGGTCATGGATAGATCACCCAGGTTTGGATCCATAAGCAGCGATAACCGCCCTATGAAGACTCGCTTTCGCTACGGCTCTGGCGGGTTCCCTTAACCAAGCCAGTGTCTATGAGTCGTCAGCTCATTCTTCAACAGGCACGCGGTTAGAGATCATATTCTCCTCCCATTGCTTGGGAGCTCACGGTTTCATGTTATATTTCACTCCCCGGTGGGGGTTCTTTTCACCTTTTCCTCACGGTACTACTTCGCTATCGGTCACCCAGGAATATTTAGCCTTGCAAGGCGGTCCTTGCTGATTCACACGTTGTGCCTCATACTACTCGGATCAGAGCATAAACTATTGATGTTTTCGACTACTGGACGCAAGCCATCTAGGGTGCAGCACTCCACTGCTTCGTTTAGTAACACAACGCTTGTACTGCTCTCCCACAATCCCGTTTTCATGGTTTAGGCTACTCCCATTTTGCTCGCCGCTACTATGGGAATCACTTTTGCTTTCTTTTCCTCTGGCTACTAAGATGTTTCAGTTCGCCAGGTTGTCACTTGCCAACCCATGGATTCAGCAGCAGTTTGAAAGGTTAACCTATTCGGGAATCTCCGGATCTATGCTTATTTTCAACTCCCTAAAGCATTTCGTTGCTTGCTACACCTTCCTCATCTCTGGGTGCCTAGGAATTCACTGTAAGCCTTTCCTCGTTTGAACCTCGCCATTAATGTGAAGGCTCTACCATCCTAGGGTGATGCTAAATGGAATGATCTTATCAACGTCCATGAATGAGAAAGAATAGATCGAACTGCCGAATTGGAAAATTTGGGTGTTATCATAGTATCAGCTAAGTTCACGGACTAGAACTGCTGACATCCTGCCGCAAGGTAAACCACCGCCTCTCAGGCCTCCCCGAATTATTCTACCATAGAGGCCAACGATAGACAATAACTCCCTACCGAACACAGTTTACAACTTTCATCTTACTGTGCTCTCCAAAGAGTAACTTTTCTCAAAATCTTAAAAGGTGCTGAGTTAGAATCTCATTCTAATAATTCTTGTGGTTCGGAAGAATCCAGAGACAGGAGAACCAGGAATAAAGAAGCATGTGCCGGACATGTGAAAGCAATGTTTCTAGGTAACCTCACTAAAGTTGCAAAGTTGTTGGAGACTTGGAGTCATGTAAAAGAGATAAGAGGCATAAACAACAATCTAAAAGGCGTTTGGCAAATAAGAGGGACAATTTCGAGGCATGAACATTTAAATTGATTGTTATATATTAATTGAAACCACTAGATTTTTTATAACACTGTAGTACAATATCATGGTTTAATGAGCAATGACACATGATCAACCTTACCACTGCATGTAAGTCCAACAATACAAACTTCATATTGTTTCAACACTTAATGGCATATATGGCTAATAGCTTAGAGATGATGAAATAATATATAAAAAAAACAAATGACCATCGTTTATATACTACACGTGTGACCACACATGTTTGGATGTGGGCTACTAAATTGAGAGATTCAAGCCATTATACGGGAAATTTTTGGTAATAGAAATTACCTTACAACAGATATCAAGTGAACATTGCTCGTTTACAAATTATTACTAATGAAATGGAAATACTATTAAAGCCCTACTTAAGCCCTTAGCTTAAGCTTTCAACAGCAGGTGAGCTTGCCTTCATGATTTAAATTAATTTTTATATTAACTATACTTGTGTTTATCATTAGTATAAATTTTTTTATGTTCACTATTTCAATTATGAGGATGGTATGCATACTTAGCAATTCATTGTTAAAGTTGATCTAGTGATAATGTGCTTACTTAATTCTTTACCTTTTATTATGATTTTTTTCATAAAATCATATTATGTATCTTTTAAAAAAACGCAATAAAATAGTGATTTACAAACACCCTATAGCCCTTAAGGCTAAGTCACGCCAATATGATTACTAACATACACAAACTAGTATCATGTTTTATGCTTTCCTCGATTATCCTTCAACTCACTAACTCCGTCCCTTCTCAAATAAAAAATATTTAATTCACACGAGAATATTATTAGGCTGTACGCCCTTCTACAAACCATGGGTCAATGGTGTTTGAGAAGGACCTTGTTGTGTCCAAATCAATGGGTAAAATCTTCCATATCAAGTGCGAATGTCAAGAAAAAATGATATGTGACACTTCATAGGGCACATCAATGCATGGAAGGCATGAGTAGTGTGCACAGGGAGTATAGGTAATTTGTTATTTGTTAAAAAGTAGTAGTAAAAGAAGTTATTCATAATGAGTTTTGAATGCCAGGTTTGAAACATGATTAATTAAGTGTCAATTTATGGGTGCAATGTGTGCAACCCAAGGTCCACAATGTAAAGTGTCTAACCCAATTAAATTACAAACGAAATTTCACTTTAGTATCAAATCATAACATCCTTCTGAGTCTTGGTTTGACGGTTTGCCGCCTACTCATTTTTTGATTTCTACATCAAATTGTCCCTCCGTCATTAGCATTGTTAGAAATTCAAAAAGGTCATTATAATTATAATCAACTTGTGTAGACTTAAAATGGACTCCACGATACAAGAATGTTGAGCTCGTGTAAAAAAAAATTTAAAAAAAACTTCATTAATAGGTTGTTTTGGCGAACGAGGGAAATGAGGCATGTTTTGTGACTCGATGATAATGTGTTATGTGTAATGGTACAGTGTTGTTATAAATAACAGAAGGGACCATTAGTTGTGCGTTGTGGCTAAAGATATAGGCAGAGAGATGTGATCAACGCTCCATATGAATAAGCAATGAAACATGGGAAGAAAAAAAATTGACCATATGTGCAACGATGTAGCACATGTAGGCGATAGCTCAACATTCGTGAGACATGACCATGTCAGCATTGTTACGAGGGCTTCACAAAGACTTGGTCTTCGGGCTGAACATCCGAAGGATGTGTCAACAAGACGTGACTAGGTATGCGAGCGAGATAGCTCATAGCCCATGTGTAGTGAGCATTCCTTTGTGAAATAAGAGTGAATAACAGTATGTTGTTTAATGTGATTTAGTAACAGATGATTTCCTAAAAGGTAATTATGGATATTCAAATTTGAGTGGGTGTATTTTGAATTGGCTAGTTATGATAACTATATTGGTGGGTGTATTTTGAGTTGGCTAGTTATGATAACTATATTGGTAACAACTTATATGTGTGTGTGTGTGTGTGTGTGTGTGTGTGTGTGTGTGTGTGTGTGAGAGATATGCAATGAGGGTGAACATCCAAAGAGCCCTTGCCTCTATTTAAGTTTTTGTGGTGCAATAACATCACAATGAAGGATTGATAGTAAATAATTGATGTTGCTCTCTGAGGATAATTGCACTTCCAATTGTGGTGAAATGTGAGAATTTTTGTTTTACTGTTTAGTGTATAGTTGCATGTTCAGTGTATGGGATACCGGGGATACCTAAATCGTGTGAACCCAAGACATTATGGGGTGTTAGTCATCAAAATACATCCATGACAAAATACCAAGTGAATGTAGCTCATTCACAAATTATGACTAGCATTCTCGAAATACTACTTAAGTCCTGCTTTCGCTTTAGCTTTCAAAGCATATGAGCTCCACTTCAATAATGAATATTATGTATTAGCTAACTACGTTATGATGTTATTAAATTTATAAAATATTGTTATCTTTAAAAGTTTGGTGTTCATTGTTGTGGTTTATGAGTATATGACGTCCATACTTAGTCATCCATTGTTTAAGGCTGTGAAGCACGAAAGTCGTGATGTGTCAGACACTAGCACACCATTCATGCTATGTATCCAAACGGACACTAGTTATTTCAATGTATCATTTCAAAAAAATTCTTGTGTCAGTGTGTCGTGTTCTGATGGTGTTCGTGGCGGCATGTCCTTGTTCAAGCTTATTACATTTTAATTGATTAATTGGTTATTCATTTTTCTTCTATTGTTATTATAACTTTTTAAATTTGATGATTTTTATTGTATGTCTTAATGTTTTGAAACACTTTTACTACCAAGTTCCTCAAACGCTTGCCCCGCCCCTCAGCCACATAATTTGTTTGCTTTGCTCCACCTTTTGGTTTCCTCGGTAATACATAACTAACATAATATAAAAATAAGACTCTATATAAACATTCTCAATTGTTCCTCGATATCAGAATTTCATATAGATTAGTAATACATTCATAACCTAGCATTAAAAACAAAAACTAAAAATTTATCAAAATCTTTCAAAAAAAACAACATACGGAGTATTGTACTTCACAACCACGAAACAATCTCAAAACTTTTCGTCTTACATAATCAACTTCAAAAACATAATACCAAAATCGTATCCGTTGACGATGCATTGCTCATCTCTTGACAATTTTTCTTCATTCTCATTCATCTAATGATTTCCATTTTTAATGATGATCCAAAATTCTAAACTTGTTCAAATAATCAAGAATGAAAGATCACAAGAAAGAGAGAAGATAATGATGTTGATCTTTCCCGTTACCTTCTCAATCTTCTCGAACGTATCGGCCCGCCGTGGGGTCCACCCGCTGACAGCCTCTCCAGCCACCGCCGACAGCCACGCCGGCCACCCCGCCGGCACCTGCTCCCCTCTCACGTGCATCGGAATACTACTCGCCACGTGCTTCCCACTACTCCTCCTCCTCCTCGGCTTCTCCTCCACAACCTCCGCCGCCGCCGCCGCCGCCGACATCGCCGCATCATCCGCATCTTCAGCAACAACAACAGCGACAGCGTCCGCCACGTCAGCACCGGCCTCAACCTTGGCCGCCGAGGACTGTGATCTCCGTGAGGACGACACGTGACGAGGAGGGGGAGATGGGAGGGCGTCGCCAGCGCCTTTCCCGAGGACGCATCCCATCGGTCGGATCTCGAAATCAAGAAGTCGCCGCCATCTCAAAACCCTAACCGTATATTTCTTTTCTTCTTTTTGATAAAATGGGAGGGAGGGGAGTTGAGGTTGAGGAGGAATAATAGGAGGAAGATCGAGACGAAGGAGGAATTATTATTATTATTATTATATTATTATTATTCGATTAGAGATCCTCGAGATTGAGGAGAGTGTGGGCCCAGAGAAGAGTGCGTTGAGTGATCGGCTGCGGAGGGTTCTGGAAGGAGGGAGAGGGAGTGGCCTTGGACTAGGTGGAGGGGACTGACCGGGCGATTCAACTGGAGTACTTGAGCATCGTTGCTTGCTAAATTGTGGTATATAGCAATTAGAAATAGAAAAAAAAAAAAAAAAATGTCTAGTTCAAAACTATATTTGTTTCGTTGTATTTTTTTTATTTTGAGACGGAAGATTATCTTTCGTCGCAGCGCTTTGCAAACGAAAAACGTTTAGAACGGAAGATAATATACCGTCTGTCGATTAAAAAAATATTTAAAAAATAACGCAAAGTTCTTGGACGGGAGATAATCCCTCGTCGGATGCTTTTTTTTCTTTTTTTTGATTATTTTTGCATGGAATCTCCCGTCGGAGGCTTTTTTCTTTTGTCTTTTGCAGAATTGGTCTTGGACGGTACATTATTGTGGCAGGGTAAAAATGGCTTGAAGGCCCAACCAGGGCCCAATACAATTCTCACTCAAAAAGGTAAAAACAGCAATCTAGTTCGGCTCCGAACCACTTCAGGGTCGGCGCCGAACCTCATGTTTGCCCTCACAGTACCGGCCTCCTCATACCGACGAGCCTCAGTAGTTCTCGGAGTCCGATCCGGGACAGTCCCACAGGCCGTCCCCCCTCTCTGGCGGAGCTGAAGGATGACCTGGCGCAGCCTAGGCCCTCCGATCCCCCAGAAGCACAGGAGACCCACGATCAGCCACGTCAGCTCCAAATACCACCAAGGTTTCGCCACGTCAGCCCTATACCACTCCTAGTATTGCCACGTCTGCCCTAAATCCCCTGGGCCTTCTGCCACGTCAGGCCCACGGGCTTTCGGATCCAGACCCGGCCCCCAAGAGAAGCCTAACCCGGTTGGGATTCTCTATAAATACTAGACCCACACCCACCTTTTGAGGTAATCAATCTTTTGCCACTTAAATATACCTAGTTATTGCTACTCTCTCACAGAGACTGACTAGATCGTCGGAGGGTCCGCCACCGGGATAAACCCCGGTGTTTCAGGGCCGTCTGCAGGTACACAAGACCTCGGATCCGACCCCTCTGATCCGAGCCCAGACTTCAACATCATTCCGAGCTCATCGTAGGTTCCAGAAGGTCCACCGAAGGTCGGCAGACGAGCAGCATTCTCCTTCAATACAAATCGAGTCCGAACTCACACCTGGTGCATCCACACGTCTCCCAGAAATAAACCGCATCAGGTTGGCGCCGTCTGTGGGAACCGCAGCTTCAGAAGCCGATCCGAGCCAGACCCTCAAGGGACCTCGACAGCCGAACCCTCATGGCCTCCAAAGGCAAGGGGGCTGCTTCCTCCGTCAACCGACGGGACTCGCCCCCACCAAATGCTAACGCCGGGCCACGCACTTCGAAACACAGGGCTCCCCCTCAAGAGTCCCAAAGGAGCGTCACCCGGCCAGTCCAGCCCGACCTCCGGGGGATAATCCTCAACCGCAAGATTACCCGCAACAGGGGAAGGGCCGCTTCCAACCCGGCCCCGAACCGTCCAAGACCGCCGCCCGAGGGACGAAGACCCGCGCTCAGCCGAATCGGAAGACAACCCTCGGACCGACCAAACCGGGTCGAGGGAGCCCCCGTCACTCACAAGGAGTTCCAAGACTTCCGAAGAGAAATTCTGGGAGCTCTCCGACGGGCCCCCAGGGAAGAAACCCTCCATTCCCAAACAGGGTCGGACGCCGAAGCCAGCGCGTCCCGCCCATCAACAATCCAGCCAGAGGACGATGGCGTACTCCTAAGGCGCCTACAAGAAATGGAGGATCGCCTCGATCACATAGGGGACGGCGGCCAAAGAGCGGCTCAGGGGTACAGACTTGTCCGTCCTCCCTTCTCCGCCCCCATCCTCCAAGCGGAAATACCCAGGAATTTCCGACCCCCTCAATTCGAGACCTACGACGGCGAGGGAGATCCTGCTGATCACATGGAGGGTTTCAAAACCCTCATGATGATTCACAGCGCCTCGGATCCCCTGCTATGCCGAACCTTCCCTGCCACCCTTCGGGGTCCAGCTCGTGAGTGGTTCTCGAAGCTCGCCCCCGGCTCCATTTACTCCTTCGACCAACTCGAGGGCAATTTTCTCGCCCACTTTGTCACTAGCCGGAAGGCCGAAAGGACCAGCACCTCATTACTTGGGCTCAGACAAATAGAGGGGGAATCACTCAGAGTGTTCGTCCGGAGATTTACCGCTGAGGCAAGGTCGGTCTCCTCCCTCGACCCGGGCGTCGCTTCAGCGGCATTCCGACACAACGTCCGTCACGGACAGCTGAAGGCTTCTCTGGCGAAGAAACCCCCCGTCGACTTTCCCGACCTCCTCAATAGGGTCGAGAAATACATTAGGGCAGAAGAGGCCCTTAACCCCGAAGATGCCAGGGATGCCACCGAGAAGGGAAAGCGGAAGACCGAAGAAGTCGAACCATCAAAGAAAGCTCCAAGGGACCCGGGGGCCATGAAGAAGGTCCCGCCGGTCCCCCGCTTCGAGAGGTACACTCCCTTGACGCATAACGTATCCGCCATCCTCTTGGAAATCGAAGACAAGGGCATTGTCCGACTACCTCCCCGATCCAATAACAATAAGAATCGAGATCAGCGCTTCTACTGCCGCTTCCACAGAGATCACGGGCACGAAACCGACCAATGTCGAGCCCTGAAAGACAAAATTGAAGAACTCATTTCCAGAGGGTACCTCCGAGAGTTTACCCGAGAAGGCCCACGGGATCGGCGAGACGCTAGGAACCGGAGGCCCTCGCCTCCGAACCCTCCTCCAAACCACACCCAGGTTCGGGACCCCGATTCCGAGGGAGCCGCAGATACGCCTTTCATCTTGCACTGTGTCCACGGAGGGCCGATGGGAGGTGAATCGAATACTTCCCGAAAAGCCTTCATCCGAGAGGTGAACGCTGTCCGAGACAACCCCTCGCCCAAACTGCAGTCGAGGCCGGTCTCCTTCTCAAAGGAGGACCTCGAAGGTGTTCGCTTGCCCCACTGCGATGCCCTCGTCATTAGTCTCCACATGGCTAATTGTGAAGTTCGCAGAATCCTCGTCGACAACGGCAGCTCGGTGAATATTCTTTTCCTCGAAGCCTTCGAAAATCTCAAGTTACCCAGAGGCAAACTCAAGCCGGCCGGGTACACCTTGCACGGGTTCTCCGGCGTCCCTGTCGTGATAGAAGGGATTGCTACCCTCGACGTTACCGCCGGATCGACTCCTGTCAAAAGGACCGAGTCCATGGACTTCATGATAGTCAACGTCAAGGCGGCTTACAACGCCATACTCGGCCGACCTGGACTGTGCTCCCTCCAAGCGGTGCCTTCGACTTACCATCTGAAGCTCAAGTTCCCCACCCCGCAAGGAGTCGGCATCGTCCGAGGCAGCCAAGAAGCAGCGCGATCATGCTACATGACCACCGTCGGGGGAGGTGTGTTCCCCCTCGACGCCGAACGAACATAGATTATGACCTGGCTAAGTGTAAATCTATTTTTGTGCAAACCCTCATGTGTAAAGGGCTGTCTTAACGGCCCTCCCTATCTTATACTAAAAATACCCCTTTTTTGTCCGAATCCAAATGCCTCGGTAGACTCAATCCGAGTCCAGACTAAGGGTTCTTCCTAAGGCCCCACTTCGATCCCTCGCGGATCGGTGGAGCCAAACCTTACCTCCGACATTGTGCGCTACACTACTAGCCGGAGCGATGAAGGAAAAGGATTCTTTATTCATGCCCCTTTATTTTCGTTCTGAAAAAATAAAAGAAACAAAGACCGTTACAGGACCACTCCGCTCATCTCAAACCAGAAGAAATCTTAGGGCCCTTCGGGCCCAACGAGGGGCGAGAAGTACTCCGACCAAGCAACTAGGAGCCCCTCTCCTCGTTATGGTAGTCCTTAGCCTCAGTCGCGGTCGACACTCCAGCCACAGAACTCTGGGCGTCATCCGGTCGCGTCCGCTGCAACAGCAGCAGCACAGAGGGAACCCCCTCCGCTTGCCGACCCGCGGAGGAAGAGAACGAGACACCCAACATCGCCCTGTAACGATGTATCTCCATCTCCTTCTCCACAAAGACGTCTCGAAGTAACCCCCCAGGAGAGGGCCTCGGCACCAAGGTACTCAGCCCGGCCTGTCCAAGGTTCGCACCGCCGAGCTCCCAATCCCACATCGCCCTCCTCAGCCGACGCGCCTCCTCACTTAAGGCTTCGGACTTATTCCGATAAAAGTTACAAGCTGTATCAGTGTCCCGAGCCCCCCTTCGGTGACAAACCAGCGCGGCCTCCAGGGCCTTAACTTTACTCCGGAGCCACGCCCCATAGAAACTACGGGAGTCCACCTCGGGGAGGAGAGCCACGACCTACAAGATAACCAGCCAACTCAACACACATTCGCAAGAAGGTTCGGAAATGTCCGAGGTCAAAACAATTGGCCGGTCAAAAAACTTTTTTTACTACTATAAATCCAGGTACTTCTTACAAAAAATGCGGTGGCCAGTCCGCGGGAGGCAAATACAGTCGAGGGAGAGAGAAAGAAAGATAAAAATTATACAACTCATTGACCCACCTCAGCGTCGACTGACGGATCCACGGGTGCGTCGGCCGGTGGGTCGAGGGCAGGCCCTTCTTCGCCAGGAGTCTTCGACGTCCCCTCGATCTCCATGTCATACTCAAAATTGGACAGATCGAGGGTCGGGAAGAAGTGCCTCACGTGACTGAGGGCCTTTGCATAACTTTTGTCCTGGGCCTCGATCACCATCAGCTGACCCATAGTCATCACCTCCTTCGCCACCTTGGTGAACTTCGTCTTCAGGGAGGCCACCTTCTTCTCCCACTCTGCATCCTTGGCCTTGAGCTGGAGCTCCAGCTGCTGCTCCCTCTTGTGCGAACCCTCGAGTTCGATCTGCATCTCCTTCATCTCCCGCTCGCTCTTTTCTGCCCGAGCTCGCTCTTGGGCCAGGGACGCCTCGTAGAGGTTCTTTATGTTGGCCCCCTGCATGCAAGCCTACAACCAACGAGCGCAGATAAGGATAAGGCTTCCGTACGAAAATCAACAAGGGGGACAGGGTCGACGGACTTACCTGCACAGTGGCCTGCGCCAGGCGTGCGAACGCCACCTCCACGGGCTCGCCCTCCATCGCCTTGCGGTCGCGAGGGGTCGCCAACTTCTCCACCACCTCAACGGCTTGGGCCTCCTCGGTCAGGCAGTCCCCCATCCGAACCGACCAGTCCGGAGCCCACCGCTGCCGCAACAACTCCACCACCGGATCCTCTTCCTCGACCTCGACCAAGGGACCTTTCCCCTTGTCAAGAACAGGGGCCCCCGCTAGGCCCTGACCCTTCGAAGCAGCCGCCCCCTGGCTCGTCTCCGAGCGAACCCTCTTGGTCCCCGGCTCGAGCTGGACCTCCGAGATGACTAGGGACGACCCCCTCGGCCTCTTCGCCGCCTCCTTCTCAGCCTTCTCCTCCCTCATGGCGAGCCTCTTTGCCTTGATCGATGCCTCGTCCATATCTGCGGGAAAAACCATTAAGAGAAATGAGCAAGAAAGTACGAAAGGACCAAGAGAAAAGAAACAACTACATACACATAACGGCTGGGCTCAGTCCAACGCTCGCCAGGTTGACCTCCGTCACCTCCGTCCAATCAATACTAGGTGACAGACGGAGGCGCTCGACAAACCCCCATTCTTCGGCCGACAGATCCCTCTGCCTCGGCGTTTGGTAGCTCGGCTTGGAGTGGTTCCATCGAGTGGGAATGTCCCATGGCTCTTCGCTCCGGATCACCAGATATTTTTTCTTCCATTCCTTAATGGAATTCGGGTGGTTGCGAACGACCTTCCCCTTACTCCGGGGAGAGATATAGTATACACCCTCGGCCGACGAGCTGACCATCAACATCGCGCGGAACACATTCAGCCGCAGGGGTACTTGCTGTTCCTCGCACATCAGCACAATGCAGATAATCTGCTTCTAAGAGTTCGGCCCGTACTGCATGGGCGCCAAGGAGGCCCAGTTCAGCACATCCCTAACGAACGGGTGGATTGGCAACCTCAGGCCGGAGATGAAAGCATCCACTGGGAAGACACAATACCAAGCTGATATGGGATCGGTGGGGCGCAGAGTAGAGCTCGGCAGCAGCAATTCGTAACCAGGCCCTATATGATACGCCAGCTGCAGAACCTCCAAGTCCCCTCCTCCAAAACGGTCGAGATCGCGTCCATCATCACCCTCCTCCGGCTCGGCGAAGAGGGTTGCACTCCGAAGAGCTCCCGGTCAGAAAGGTCGTCGGGATATTGACGGAAATGCTTCGGCTGTACGGGCGAACCCGTCATCAAATTGCGGAAAACAGGCGCCTGGCTCGAACCGCCGGTCCTCGACCCCACCTTCCTCGGGGCCTTCTTCTTCTTCTTGGCTCGCTCCGACGAAGGAGTAGACAATGGCCCCAGGCCTGTCGGCGTGAGTCTGGAACCTGCACCCTGAACGGTGGATCTCCTCGCTATATCACCCTCGCCTCTTTCCTCCTCGGAAGACAACTCCAGTACACGAATGCCGTCCGAACTATCGCCGGCTTCCTCCGACTCGCCACTCTCCACCACAAAGGGACGTCGGGAGCATGACGGCCTCATCTTGTGTACCGCCTCCCCCTCACCTACTGAGTCCTCCCACGAAACCGAGCCAGAAGGGTCCGCAATGGGCACCGACTCCTCCTCAAGCACGGGCTCTTCCCACGACGTCGATGTGGAGACAGGCTTTACTTCCCCCCTGGACGTCGACGCCGACGAACCGGACTGAGCCCTATCCATCTGTGCCTAAAGCTAAACAAACTTACCAACTAACCTGGGACCGCTTCGGAAGGACGAGCCTAGTACGGCAAACTGCAAGAACAAGCGCTAAAGGGTTGGGAGATTTTTTGAGGAAGAAAGCAGCGAGAAAGAAGTGGGCGAAAGGGGAAGAGAGGAGAATACTTATAGAGGAGAAGAACGACTCCTCGACTTCCGCAATTACTATTCACTGATTGACGCACAACTGCCGCCTGGAAAATCGCACCACATCCTCGAAACGTGCGCTGCTGACGTCATCAGACGCCAGACTGACAGCCCACTCAGGGGTCGGTTCGGATGGAATACGCGACGGAGAAAACATTTTTACTTAAGGTTTAAGGCACCGTCATGCGACAGACGCCCCGGGCTCCAGCGCTCGACCGGTTCCCCTCTCACCCCTGAGCAGCCCGGGGCTTACAGCCTCGGCAGCCGAAACCCCGAACTGTTCAAGGGTGGGACAGAAATCGCCATCGCCTGGAGCCCTATCGGGACAGATTGGCCGACCCCCGATTGGAGGTGGCCCCTCTATCCGAGACCCTTCAGCCCCAAGACCGGAATACGGTTGGTGCCTCTTCCGTCCGGATCTCTCCCGGGCCAAACAACCATGTCAGGGTCGTCTGACCCGAAAAGGGATCCGGACGGCAAAACCACCACCAATCCGAGGCTCCTCTTCCACCAGTACGGACTCCGGCCGTTACCCCTCTCGCCCTGATCTCCCCTGGATCTGGCTACCGTATCAAGATCCATCAGATCCAAGAGAAGATCCGGGCGACAGAATAACCACCTCCCCGACACTGCTGGGGTCGAAAATATTAGCAAAAGACAGGCGTCCGCCGAAGCAGACACCTCTGATGGCCAATGGGCCACCCCTGCTATGATCATACCTGCAGTGGAGGGGAGAGGTATTTATAGCCTCCCCCATGGACCAACCATTAAGACACGGGGAAGGTCAATCGACGGAAAACCATGCGCCATCTGCATTTATTAGGCGGCGCCATTAAATGCCCCTAGGAAATTGGACCATCGCACCGATCTCGGAGAGCCTTCAATGCTCCGCAAAAATGACGGAATATCCCCGCTCAATCACTCTAAGGCACCAACCGTTCGACATCACCCTTGTTGGCCCGTAATCCCTCGCCGGCTCGAGGTCAGGTCTAGCATCAGGGTAGTCTTCTCCAGAAGGCTTCACGGCTCGCCATCGTCCTTGCCTACCAGTAATCCCTCGCCAAGCTCGAGGTCAGGTCTGGCACCAGGGTGGTCTTCTCAGGAAGGCCAACGGCTCGCCACCCCCCTTGTTGGCCCGTAATCCCTCGACCAGCTCGAGGTCAGGTCTAGCACCAGGGTAGTCTTCTCAGGAAGGCTTCACGGCTCGCCATCGCCCTTGCCTACCCGTAATCCCTCGCCAAGCTCGAGGTCAGGTCCGGCACCAGGGTGGTCTTCTCAGGAAGGCCAACGGCTCGCCATCCCCCTTGTTAGCCCGTAATCCCTCGCCAGCTCGAGGTCAGGTCTAGCACCAGGGTAGTCTTCTCAGGAAGGCTTCACGGCTCGCCATCGCCCTTGCCTACCAGTAATCCCACGCCAAGCTCGAGGTCAGGTCTGGCACCAGGGCGGTCTTCTCAGGAAGGCCAACGGCTCGCCACCCCCCTTGTTGGCCCGTAATCCCTCGACCAGCTCGAGGTCAGGTCTAGCACCAGGGTAGTCTTCTCAGGAAGGCTTCACGGCTCGCCATCGCCCTTGCCTACCCGTAATCCCTCGCCAAGCTCGAGGTCAGGTCTGGCACCAGGGCGGTCTTCTCAGGAAGGCCAACGGCTCGCCACCCCCCTTGTTGGCCCGTAATCCCTCGACCAGCTCGAGGTCAGGTCTAGCACCAGGGTAGTCTTCTCAGGAAGGCTTCACAGCTCGCCATCGCCCTTGCCTACCAGTAATCCCTCGCCAAGCTCGAGGTCAGGTCTGGCACCAGGGTGGTCTTCTCAGGAAGGCCAACGGCTCGCCACCCCCCTTGTTGGCCCATAATCCCTCGCCAGCCCGAGGTCAGGTCTAGCACCAGGGTAGTCTTCTCAGGAAGGCTCCACGGCTCGCCATCGCCCTTGCCGATCTGAAATCCCTCGCCAAGCTCGATGTCGGGTCCAGCACCAGAGTGGTTTCTTCGGGGAGACCAACGGCTCGCCAATCGTTCTTACCAACCCGTAACCCCTCGCCAGCTCAAGGTCAGCTCTGGCGCCAGGATAATCTCCTCGGGCAGGCTCAACTGCTTACCATCCCCTTCCTCGATCCGCCAATCTCCCGCTAGCTACAGATCCAGTCTAGCACCAACGCAATCTTCTCAGGAAGTTGGAACGGCTCGCCGTCTCCCAGGCCGATCCTTAAACCCTCGCCGGCTCGAGGCTCGCTCTAACAATCAGGGTAACCCCCTCATGAAGGCCCAGCGACTCGCCATCCCATTTCTACAACCATAAGCACTCCTCCACGGCTATCTCCCGCACCCCCCGCAGGAGTGGGGGGCTTGTGTGGCAGGGTAAAAATGGCTTGAAGGCCCAACCAGGGCCCAATACAATTCTCACTCAAAAAGGTAAAAACAGCAATCTAGTTCGGCTCCGAACCACTTCAGGGTCGGCGCCGAACCTCATGTTTGCCCTCACAGTACCGGCCTCCTCATACCGACGAGCCTCAGTAGTTCTCGGAGTCCGATCCGGGACAGTCCCACAGGCCGTCCCCCCTCTCTGGCGGAGCTGAAGGATGACCTGGCGCAGCCTAGGCCCTCCGATCCCCCAGAAGCACAGGAGACCCACGATCAGCCACGTCAGCTCCAAATACCACCAAGGTTTCGCCACGTCAGCCCTATACCACTCCTAGTATTGCCACGTCTGCCCTAAACCCCCTGGGCCTTCTGCCACGTCAGGCCCATGGGCTTTCGGATCCAGACCCGGCCCCCAAGAGAAGCCTAACCCGGTTGGGATTCTCTATAAATACTAGACCCACACCCACCTTTTGAGGTAATCAATCTTTTGCCACTTAAATATACCTAGTTATTGCTACTCTCTCACAGAGACTGACTAGATCGTCGGAGGGTCCGCCACCGGGATAAACCCCGGTGTTTCAGGGCCGTCTGCAGGTACACAAGACCTCGGATCCGACCCCTCTGATCCGAGCCCAGACTTCAACATCATTCCGAGCTCATCGTAGGTTCCAGAAGGTCCACCGAAGGTCGGCAGACGAGCAGCATTCTCCTTCAATACAAATCGAGTCCGAACTCACACCTGGTGCATCCACACGTCTCCCAGAAATAAACCGCATCAATTATGTACCGTCCGTCACTCCACGTTTTTTTTTTAAAAATTTATTTACATTAGACGCAGGGCCGGCCCTGAGTTCCGGGGGGCCCTAGGCAAACTTCCGAAATGGGCCCCCCCTACCCCATATATAAAATTAAAAAAAAAATACGCACGAAATGCGTGCCTATATTTACAAGGAAAGTTAGAAATCGGGGGTCCCAAAAATGACGATTTCGGCGGGGGCCCAAGGCGGCCGCCTTGCCCGCCTACATATGAGGGCCGGCCCTGATTAGACGGAATATTATCCCTCGTCCGACGACTTCTTCGTACGCTCAATTGAAGGGACGGTGGATCGTCTCCCAATCCGACATTTGAGACGAAAGATTTAACAGACGAAAGATAATCGTTCGTCAGCTATAATTTGGCATTTGCCAAACCGTCTCCTATATTTGGCAAGTTCCTGTTCATGCGACACCTAAATTTTGGGTATTTGGCAGACGACTAGAGCGATTTTCCCCCCATTTTTCCATTTTTTGGGTATTTAGCAGACGACTACAGATGCTCTATACCGCCTGTGCAAATTGGCCATGCTCTATCAAAAAAATATATTAAAACATCAATAATGTTTAACAAAAGAGTAATGCTGCATCCACTACCAATTTCACTACATTTCTCTTCACTACCTTAGGTGGCACACTCCAATAGGTAGGGGAAGATATAGTGGGCGGGGGAACTCTCCAATAGGAATATGCCACCTAAGGTAGTGAAATTGGTAGTGGCTAAAGCATTACTCTTAATAAAAAGTTCCACATAATCAAGGGTGGCAATTGGTCCGAATTTAATCCGGGTCCGTCTAGGTCCGACCCGATAATTAGCGGGCTTGGGCTAATTATCCTCCTTTCGGATCGGGCTTGGGCTCACTTTTTTAGGCTCGAGAAAAATTCGGGGCGAACTCGGGCCCCAATGCTTAGGCCTGATGGACCCGAATGAAATTTTTATATGTGCATGTACTTATTTTTATATACGTCGTGTATATTTAGATATTACTTTTTTAAAGATAATATTTATGTAAGTAAATTGAAATGAGTGTTAAAGTTTATAGATAGAGAAATTACGTCTTGTATATATAAAATTAAATGAAAATAGACAAATTAGATATAAATTACCATAAAGTTTATAGTATTCCTATTATTGTTATTTTTTTAATAGTACGTTATTCTTAATATAGTTTTATTTTATGGAAAAGTTATATATTAGAACATGTTTAAGTAGTTCGGGTCTAATTTGGGTCTGGGCTCGGGCCTAACTTTTTAAGCTCGAAGAAAAATCGGGTCGGGTTCGGGCCAGGGGTGGATCTTGGGGGGGAGGGGGGGTGCTGAGGTATGCTACAGCCCCCCCTACATTTAGAGATTTACTTTTTTTTTTTATGAAATTTTTATTTGGGCTTTTTCTTTAGCCCCCCCAATTAAAATTAAGAGCCCACTCAACACTTACTCACCTCTCTGAGGCCCCTTCAGCCCTTTTGGCTTCTTCTTCTTTTCTTCTTCAGTTCTTCTTCTTGTAATATTTTTTCGGTGGCAAAAGATAAAAGACCCAAACCCTAGCCTTAGTCTCGCGGCGGCTCTCAGCCTCTCTCCCTCTCTCTGCTACTTCGACTGACGACGCCTACGGCCTTCCTCGATGACCGACGACGCCTACCTCGACCGACGACGCCTTACGCCTACATCGACGACGCGTCGACGTTGCTGCCTCTCTCTCTCTCTCTCTTTAGTATTCTTTTTTCCTTCCTTTTCTTTCGTTCTTATTTAAACCTGTTTGTTTCCCAAGAAATCCCAGCACCACTCACAAATTAAAATCCAAATTATAAATTTAAAAAAATTTAAATATTTATAACAGGAATAAATTTTGGAGATTGATCAAGTCATCAAGGCATCAAGCTTCTGTTGAATCTGTTCTAATCTGGAAGGTACCTACTTTCTGTTTATCTTTTTTTAAAATAAATAAATCAAATTAAATTCAATTTCATTACTTGTTACTTGTTAGTTTACATTATTATGCGAATGCGAATTCGATCGCGCGTTTGTTCGTTTGAATGATTTTGATTGGGTGATTTTGTTGGTGATATGATATATCATTCAGTATTTTTGTAATTATGAAATTTACTATCACATTTACTGCCATTAGTTGAGAGAGAGTTTGGGAATTAGTGTGGCACTATGGATGTAATTGTGAAGTTATTTTGTTTTTTTGTTTATACCTCTCTTCAATTTATTGATAAAAGTTTTAGATGTATAAGAATTAAGATGTGGGTACTACTACAATAAATTTGATAATACAAAATTGTTAAAGTAGTCTTAGTTAGTCGCACATCGAAATTAAATTTAGACTACTCTCTGTACTCTCTTATATATATGAGGCAATGTATTCAGTTATTTATTTTATTTGTTTCAAGTCCACCGAGTGTTCTTGGAGTTTTATTTGTTTAAGTAAAACTTCTTGAAAGTAGGATTAATATTTTCATATTATCATATTTACAGGAATTAAACTTTTGCAATTTGGTAATATGAATAGTGCAAAAAGGAAACAAACTACACCTTCCCTTCTCAACTTTTTTAGTAAAAAAAGTGTTGGTCAATCATCAAGTGCCCAAGTTCCAATTTTGGATGATGTTTCAACATCGAATAATGTTCCAATTTCTATTCAACAAGAACCATCCATAGATGTGGATCTCAATTCTCTTGAGCGTGACCCGGCATTGTGTCGTCCAATATGGTCTTATCCAATCAATCAACAAGACAATATTCGGCGATCATATATAGATATGGGACCATGCCAACCGAAATTAGTTGAATATCCACACTCATTAGATGGAAAACAATATCGGCGATTTCAATATCAATGGCTCACTCAATTCTCTTGGCTCGAGTATTCAGAATCAGAAGATAAAGCATTTTGCTTTCATTGCTATCTTTTTGACATTAATCCATCGAAATTTCGACATTTACCGTTGAAGGATTCCGAAATTGGAAGAGGGTTAACAATGGAGATAAATATAGATTTATGCATCATGTAGGCGGACCTTTTTTTGCACACAATTTTTCTATGCGCAAATGGGATAACTTGAAGACTCCTACTGAACATATTGATAAAATCTTGAATGCTATGTCTTTTGAACAAGTTAGGCAAAATTGATTGAGACTGAAAACTACAATAAGGAGTGTTATGTGGCTTGCATTGCAAGGATGTCCTTTTAGAGACCATGATGAATCTGTTGAGTCTTCAAATTGTGGGAATTTTATTGCAATGGTGAAGGCTTTTGGTGAGGTGAATGAAGATATTGGCAAAGTAGTGTTGGAAAATACTCCTGGAAATGCGAAATATATAGCACCAAATATCCAAAAAGAGATCTTACACATTATTGCCAATATTGTGAAGAGGAGGATACGAGAAGAAGTAGGGGATGACAAATTTTGTATTCTTGTTGATGAAGCTGTTGATGAATCTGGTAATGAGCAAATAGCTGTGGTTTTAAGGTTTGTTGATTCTGCCGGATTTATTCGAGAAAGATTTTTTGAGGTTGCCAGTGTTTGTGATACTTCGGCATTAACACTCAAAACAACCATTTGTGATGTTCTTGCTCGTTACAATCTTCAAATTGAAAATCTGCGTGGTCAAGGATACGATGGTGCTAGCAATATGCGTGGGGTGTGGAATGGACTGCAAGCATTGTTTCTTAGAGACTGCCCATATGCTTATTTTGTACATTGTTTTGCTCATAGGTTGCAACTAGCATTACTTGCAGGGGCTCAGCAAGTACATGATGTTTGGTTATTTTTCTCAAGTTTAGGTGCCATTGTTAACTTCGTTGGTGTTTCTGCTAAATGCCATATGGAATTAAAATCGGTTCAAGAAGCAGAGATAACAGATAAACTAGCATCCGGGGAACTTGGTTCTGGAAGAGGTGCTAATCAGAAATGCATTTTGCAACGCACTAGAACAACCCGTTGGGGCTCTCACTTTGCTTCAGTGAGTAGCTTGATTGATATGTTTGATGCAACTTCTACAGTTCTTGGTAACATTATTCATAATGAAAACAGTTTTAAAATTAAAGGTGAAGCTAAAGGTCTATTTAAGGCAGTAAGGTCATTTGAATTTTGTTTTATCTTGCATTTGATGTTTAAAGTGATGGGTATTACCAACACTCTTTGTTTGGAATTGCAGCACAAATCTTTAGACATCTTAAATGCAATGGATTTAGTCTCATCAACAAAAGCAGTACTTCAGAAGTTGAGGAAAAATGGTTGGGAGACTTTTATCTAGGATTTGATTTCATTTTGTGTGAAACATTGTATTTTAATACCTCATATGAATGCTCCTTACATGGATGGTACTGGTCGCTCTTGTCAACAACGAGATAATATCACATTTCAACATTACTATCATGTTGATATCTTCAATGCAGTAATAGATTTTCATATTTCGGAGTTGTGTAGCAGGTTTCCTGAGTCAATAGTTGAACTACTTATTCTCAGTACAGCTTTAGATCCTATTGATGAGTTCAAATCATTCAAGATAAATGATATTTGTACTCTTGCAGATAAGTTCTATCCTGAAGATTTTACCATAACTGAGTTGTATGCTTTGAGAGTGGAGTTACAATATTATGAGGTCGATGTGATTCGTCATCCTTTGTTTCAGAATATGTCTTCTCTTTCTGAATTATGTCAGAAGTTGGTGGAAACAAAAAAATCAAGGATCTATTTTTTGATTGATAGACTCATTCACTTGGTGTTGACTCTTCCTGTTTCAACGGCAACAACAGAGCGTGCATTCTCTGCTATGAAACTTGTTAAAATGCCAATTCGGAGCAAGATGGAAGATGATTTTCTCACAGATTGTTTGACAATCTTTATTGAGAGAGATTTTGTTGAAGACATTGATTTTGAAGTGATTGTTGATGAATTTTACTCTATCAAACATCGTCGGGTGCAACTAAAATGATTTAAGAATGTATATTTTGAAAGATGTGGAGAATTTGGTATATCCCTCTAGTATTTATAACAATTTTATATTTTTTTTTATTTTTGAATGTTACTGTATGGGTTACCAGCCCCCCTCACTTTTCAATCCTGGATCCGCCCCTGGTTCGGGCCTATGTTTTCAACTTCGGGCTCGGGCCTGGCCTAAACTAGAGGGAATTTCTTTTCTTCTCTTCTTCGCATCATTGATTCAACAACATAAGAAGAAAAAAATGGTGCAGGGATGATTTGTCTGTTTTTATCTTCTTCACATCACATTGATTCAACAGACAGAAAGAAAAAAAAATAGAGGGTGAAGGAAGGGTTTGCTAAAACAACAATTACATCTCCTCCTCTAGATTTCTACCTTTCCCTTTCATCACCACAAAATTAAAGGCTTCCATAGAAGGTGAGGGGGCGGCGTGGAGAGCGGTGTGCAGCTGGCGGGATGCGGAAAGCGGTGAAGGGGAGGGGCTGCGTGAGTGCGAAGAGCAGCGAGCAGGGTGAGGGGGAAAGGGGTGGTGGGAGGGATGTGAACGGATGGGTTAGGTTTTTTTTTTTTTTTGAAAGTGGAGGTGATGAGTTTTTGGGTGAGAGCAGTGAGAGGGTTTGGGGTTTTTGGTTTTTTTTTTCTTCTATAAAAATGTGTGTGTTGCATGTACTAATAGATGGGAACTTATACTTTGCCTTTCCTTTATAGATTCCAAAATAGAGAAAGGATAGAAGGGTAGACGCTCTTTCCTATTAGTGTAAAATATCTCTAATCTCTAATATCTAATATTATAATGGGATAAGGGCTTAGTGTCAATCTTCTCTCACCAAGAATTACAACCACTCTCACCAAGAACCTATCTATCTTTTAAGAGCATCTGTAGTCGTTGTTTATATTTGGAAATTTTGGAAAATTTAGAAGAAAAAAACTGTTGTACTCTTTCCCTATATTTGAAAATTTTGGGATTTAAGGAACAATAGTGCCCTATATTGGAGAAGAGAGAATTCTCCAAATATAGCAATCGAATGATGATCAATCGTCCGTCCTAAAAATTAACTGTTTAGGGTTTCGGACGGAAGATGAAGTTTCGTAAAAAAAAAAGTTTTATATTTTAAAATTTTTCGGACGGTAGATTATTTACCGTCCGTGTTGCTTTTTATTAAAAAATAAAAATAAAAAATTGCCGAACGCAAGATCTTCTTCTGTCCGTTGAGATTATTATTTTTTCCTTAGGATGAGATTTGGTCTCTCGTCCCCTAACCTATATATATATATATAAAAACGGACGGTAAATCAATTACCGTCTGTGCCATTTTTTTTTAAAAAAATTATCTCGGCCGCAATATCTTCTTGCGTCCATTGAGCTTTTTTTTTTTTAACTTTTTAACCTAGGACGAGATTTCATACATCGTCCCTTATATTTAAACTTTTAAAAAATTCATAAATTTTTTAGAGACGATAGATCATCAACTGTCTGTCAATTTAAAAAAAGAATTCCCAAATTTTGAGTCTAAACCACTACAACAACTCAAATTTCCTATTTCCATTCTCCAAATATGAAAATTTTGAGTCTTAACGACTACAGTTGCTCTAAGCCTCACCAGAAGATACTTGATGTTTACAAAGAAAACTCTCGACCTCTCTACAATTAAGTACTGTCTTTAGCTCTTCTTCTCTCATTGGACCCGTTACAATGATATATATAGATATCTAGTGAAGCCATAGTTTGATATCTTGGTATAGTAAACATCTAATGTATCCTGGAGAGATAACCATATAATGAGAGCCATGATCTAACTTGGAGAAGAAGTTGGGCTTCAGTCTAATCACCCAGACTCAAACCCGTAGTTGCTGCTTGCACCAATACAGTTGACTGCCAAAAAAGGCAGTCAACTGTAATTCATGACTCCAAGTCAGAGAGCATCATGCATTCAGTTGTCTTTATGGCAGTCGACTGTCATGCTCTGTTTTCTGCTTGCTGCTTCTTCTTTTTCCTCCAACATTTGCTTCGAGCCTCTCTTCACATCTCTGTTTTTTCTTCACAACGAGCATAGTATGCAAGACATAAACCCAACAAGTAGGTCAGAGTTAAATATAGGTCAATGCTTGCCGATGACGCTAAGTTCATAAGAAGGCTACAATGGGTGTAGATATTAGTAGGGCCAAAGGCAATACGCTGGTAAAGAGGCCAGGTCAGTGCGTTTATGGGATCAGGATAGTGACACCCTTGTGGACTATATCGTATAAAAAGGAGGCTCGAGTTAGATCACGTCCGAGCTTAGCGCCGATACTAAGCTCATATATAAGGAGGGATGATTGGATCCTTAGTTGGGCTTAGTAATTGCTTGGTGGATTAATATATACATGTCTTTCTGTTATGAAAATAATTTTCAAATCATGGATTTTTACATATTTGAATCGTGAATTACCTTCATCTAAAACTTAAGTTTAGGCATTGATATTGTCCATTGGTTCTAAGGGTAAACTTCACTAAACTATATATTTCTTTTCTCTGATGGGTGTACTCCTTATGTTCGGATCGGTGTACTCTGTCAATTTAAAGTTATCATGTGATACCACATAACGATTTTTTGGCTACTTTGGGGCAATTTCTTCCTAATATATCCTTGCTGCTAATACTGTTTACGTAACACCCCGTACTTAAGCGGGTATATTATATATATATATATATATATATATATATATATATATATATATATATATATATATATATATGAGTTGAGTAGCATGGTTGGTTGTTAGCCTATAGTTAGTTCTATATGGCTTGGATTAATTGGATTTGTTTGGGAGCCTATAGTGGAGCTATGAGGCTATGGCTTAATTATTCAGTAGAAGACAAAAATCAAAATGAGGAGTGTGCTGCATGGGGTTGCTGACCGTGGCTTGGCTTGGGATTTAATCCCATATCGAAAGTAAAAGTGAGGAGGAGAGTGTATATATTTGGAATACCAAATGAGAAAGGTCACCTAATGGGTATACCCCCTTTTGATGGTGCCAGTGGTGGGCGTGGCTAGAGTTTTATGTCCGTTCTTTCGCGTGCGCACGCACGTAGCCGAGTGCGCAGCTGAGCTGGACTTGGGGCGTTACAGATGGTATCAGAGCCGACTTTCGACACCGAGTGTGTGCAAGTTGTATGCTTGAGATGGAGCGAGGTTGGTACAGGTCATCCGGGTAGGGGCTTGTACAACTAGCAGAATCAAGGTAGTCCTCTCCACATCGGCAAGAAAGAGATCCTGGATCATGTTGCAAGTCGGGCTCAGCGAGGACACTAAGTTCTTAGGGGGGGTGTAACACCACGTACTTAAGCGGATATATATATATATATATATATATATATATATATATATATATATATATATATATATATATATATATATATATATATATATATGCACACTTGAATAGCACACTGGACCCAAAAAAGATATGGGTGTAATTATCTGCAAATTGGTGAAATATGGGTATAGTTTAGTGAAATTTACCGCTTTTTTAGTACATTTTTGGAATAGTGAATTGGTTCCAACTTCTAAAGATAGTCAGATTAGACTCATTAGAGTAACAAGACAACGGAGGCACGGAATGACAAGCCCCTTGTGTTGGATGTGTGGAAAAGGGAACAGTGGAGATTAAGGTTTAGGAGTCAACAATTCCTAAAATGCTGAAAAATGTACTATCGAAATTGGAAGGTAGCAGAAGAGGAGAGAATGATGAATGAAAATGGTGCCTACAATCGAACGAGGCATTTTTGGTTAAATCGATGTACAGTTGGTTGAATGATGGAGGGCTGAGAAGCATTGAAGCATCTATAATTGGGAAGACTTATCCACCGACAAAAATAAGGACATTCTTATGGCTAGCGGCAAACAATGCAATCCTTTCGAAAGTTAACCTTATTGCGGATGATAGATGCACTAGATGTAATCTAGGGTGTGAGGACTTAAATCACATATTATTTACTTGCTCTAGCGCCAGGTTAGCTTAGGAAGTTATTAGTTTGGGGTTTGGGGTTTGGTCTGGACGATTGTCGTAGGTTAAGGACTGATCTTTGGGGTCCTTGGAGAGAGAGAGAGCGATTAGGAAAGTTTACAAAGCTGCGTGAGCAGCTACCATGTGGACTCTCTGGTTTGACCGAAATGAATTATTTTCCTGTAATTCTAGTTGTAGATTTTCTATATTGATGCATAAAACTTTTTGCTCTCATTGATGCTTCGGCAGGACAAGCATGTGCAAGGAAGAAGCTTCGCATGGAAAACGAGGAGTAGTTGGGGCTAGGCTGGACCAGAGGGAGTGTGGGCATTGGCTAGTTTCTTCTTCCCTTTGGCATGAGGTGTATCTTAGTTATGGTTATGTAATTTGAAAGTAGGAGTTGATGCAGTAGACTTTGGATGTTGTAGTAGGATTTTGTATATGTTGGGGATGATGTGGAACTCTTTTCCTCCTAGACTTAATTTGTAAGTTATGTTTCGTTAACATATCATTAACAAAACCGTTGACCAGTAGTCACCTTTTATTTAAATTAAACACATTCTTCGAGCCCAACCTGAATAGGATTTGTCTGACCATGATGTTATTTGTTTGGGGTCATGAACCCAGACCTCACTTTATCCATCCCAAGCCATTTACCATTGTTGCCATGTTGGAATTGATTGAGTCTTCTTCGAACATGTCATTCTAGATGCTATCAGTAGTACCTTCTGCTTGAATTTCTATGTAACTTCACAAAACTTGTATATTTATAGGATCGTTTCACACTCTTATTCTCCCTTAGAGCATCCACAGTCGTTTGCTATAAATATCAATTTGCCATTTTTTAGCAAACGAACGGCTGCAACGGTTTTTCATTTTGCCATTTTATAGCAAACATGCTATATTCGTTTCTCATATATGAGAAACAGAATAGCGATTTTCAAATTATAAAGGATGGTACAACAGGTATATGTTATACCGTCCGGTATATGTTATACCGTCTCATTATTATTTATTTATTTTAAAGTGGGTCGGACGGTATAACATATACCGTCCGGTATATGTTATACCGGCCCACGTATATTATTTATTTATTTTTTAAATTTTTTTCTAATCCAACGGTCATATTTATTCTTTAAAAAAAAACACACAAAAAAAAAATAAAACTATCAAACGGTATAACATATCCCGGCCGGGATATGTTATACCGGATGAGAATAGTGGTGGAATTAATACACTTTAATAGGTTTTAGTTGGTAGGTTAGGTGGAATTAAATAGGTTTAGTTAGTTTTTGGATATGTTTAGTTATTATTATATTATTTAATTTATTTAATTAATATAGTTTAATAGTTAATACAGTAATCACCGGATTTTAAGGACGGGGTATGATACCCCGTCTAATGCTTTTCCCTTTTTTTTTTTTTTTTTTTTTTCTTTTTTTGTGTGGTTAAGAGTTCCCCGTCCGGTATAAGATATACCGTCTTACACCTTTTTTAAATTAAAAAGAGAGGGACGGGATATATCCCGTCTCTAATCCAAATGAGAAAAATTTAGCAAAGCACCACTGTACGATCCTCATCCAATTGCTATTACAATAGCTGTCATTTTATAGCAAACGAGAAAAACGACTGTGGATGATCTTATTCTCGACTATAAGTATTACCCATTTCTTTGATTTTTGTTGTTTCTGAGTAGCTCATAATTATGACAAAATTGAGTCATCAATATACAAAATTACATCATGAATGGGGACACTAAAAGCATTTGCAGTCTTTTATACCAAAATTTGGATATTTGATATTTGAAAAATGGCTTTTGGAGGTGTTTGCTGCAGCCATCACAGTTAAAATTTGACATAGAAAAAAAAATTGACGGCCGGATTCCGTCCTCTTTCATTTTTTTTTAATAACAAAACGTGTAGGTCATCTTCCATCCGACACAAATTTTAATTTAAAGAATTAATAAAATTTAGCAACTCACCCACTGCCATTCGCTTTTAGAGCTGCTATCGGGTCCTATCGGTTTTGTTCTTCCGCTACCCGGTACCTCACGGGTCCAAGAATTGGACCTGGACCCGGATTTGCGAGAACCGAGTCCGGATCCGGGTCTGGGTCCGGTTCCTAGTTAAAAAATCTAACAGTCGAGTCCAGTAGTGGTGAATAAATATTTGCACTTAAGTATTATTGCACCCGATGCCCTACGGTTCCAACAATTTTTACACTAAAGTACATAAACAAAAATTATATTTACACATCTATCTTCAACGATTACTATTTACATGTATATCCTATAACCCTATTATTCAAATTCCATATTTTTTTGGGTATTTTTTAATGGTCCGGGGCCGGGTCGGTTCTATTTTGAGCAGAGCCGAAAATGCATCGGGTCTTATTTTAGAATCCGGACCCAGATCCGTATAGATCGTGTCGGTTCCAGTCCAATGCCAGGTCCGGGTCGGGTCCGGTCCGGATATCGAATAAATGTGACAGTGCTATTCCCTTTGACTGCCACAATATTTTATTAAAAAAGTTAATAAATTTTAGCAACTCACTCACTGCAATTCCCTTTCTTTGACTGCCATGCCCTTCACCTTAGTCCAAACAATTTTTTTAAATTTAATTTTTTTTTTTTTGAAAGGGATGTTCTTCGTCCGTTCATTATTTAATATATATATATATATAGTCAGACGAAATATTATCTTTTATCCGATCATATTTTGAGTCAACAGTTTCATCGGACGGACGATCATGTTTCGTCTGTCTCATATATTACGACTTTTGCCAAATTTGGTAGCAAATTATTTCTACTTAGCCAACAATTGCAACAGTTTTTTTAGCAAAATTTTTAAATTTTGGGTTTATATGCAAGGAACTCCAGATGTTCTTAGGAGTTCATATTATATATATCAGGAAGGATTTTAGTTTCAGATTCTACTGTTTTTGTTTGATGTATAAATTTCTTTGGGTGCTTGAATACTTTTTATTTTCAGTCATCGGGGAATTAAACTGTATTCTAAAACGTGATTAATTTCCCACGAAAAATATTCCACTTTATTTTTCTTTTTTCTTTGTTTTGATTGATAATATTATATCGATCTAAACACAATATTACTAATGTATCTGTTAATAATATATGGGTTAAAACTTTCTGAGAATGGCTAGAGTTGATCTACAACAAGAAGAAAGTGAAAAGTGACTCGAGGCGTGGGTTGCACTTAAGAAGCTATTTGGCCGATTCTGAAAATGAATCGTTAATCACCAAACACTTCTCCCGGAATATAACGAGCTTCTGTCTACAGTGCTGCATAATGCTCCAATAGCAACACATACCAATTTGCACCACCCAAATCAAGGCAATAAACCGCTCAAAAAATATATTAGAAGAAGAGAATGACTGTATTTTTTTCCTGTCACTTTTTCCAAAAAAATAATTCTTTTTTATAACTTGTAACCGTGGAGAAATAAAAACTGTATGCAATTAGTAAAAAACGGATACATCATAATGATTCTTTAATTCTTTAAACGGCTATAACATAAAGCACATTTACTTCTTGAAACAGCTATATTATTAATTGAGAAAAAACGTTTTTTATCTGTTTGAAATTTAAAATGTTTAAAAAAAAACTTTTGTTTGTTTTTTCAAGATACCCCACCCAAGGCCCGGTCATAGATATATATAAATATCCATACATATATATTATGTGGAATGTAGGAATATAACCTTTAACCTCATGTGAACTCAAAACTTTAACCGTTGGGTCGCAAGACAATATTATTAACAAGAAAAGTGTTTTGAATGTATACTTAATTCCAACAGTATCATATATAGGACTATATTTGGCATTAATATTGTGGCTCGCTAGCTACATACTGGTCATATACTAGTGGACAGTGGCAGAGCTAGGATTTTCATCCAGTGGGAGCGAAATCACAAGAACTAAATGAAGAAGCGAGCAGCAGAAGAAGAAGAGGGAGTGGGTCGGGTGGTGTGAGGAGCGATTTTATGGGTATTTACTTGTGAGTCACGCTTAGGGAGAGTGCTGCATGGACTTCCAATTAAATAAATAAAAAAAAAAAAAAAAAAAAAAAAAAAAAACTACACCTATACAAAGGGTCTACCCAAACTCAGGGGGAGCAGCTGCTCACCCTGGCTTGGGTGTGGCTCTGTCCCTGCTAGTGGAGACATGGCCGTTTAAAGTCTGAATCGAGTTATTTGTCGGTCGGTCGACCAAATCGGGGGGATTCAGTTATGTGTAATTCTCCAATTGTTGCAGTTATGTGTTATTCTCCAATTGTTGCAGCCTTGCAGGTTTAGCTATACATGTTAGGGAAGATTTTCCTCTTATATACAATGTCTTTGTCAAATCTGTGCTCAACTATATAAGTTCACATCCACAGCTCAGTGTGGTTATCTTGTAGCTCTCATAATCAGTAAGGCCACCCAACAGCTAGCCTCTCTAACAAATTGATTATGAGATATACACACATGGAGCTGTGGATATGAAGATATAGTTGACGCCACATTTGACCATGATACTGTGAAGATACAGAAATGCATATTCTAAAAGCAAAATCTACATCTAAATCTCTCTATTATGACACCTTATATATAGAGAACGAGTATCGTCCCCTGAATCAATAGCTCGTGGAGCATCTTGCTAGCTTCAGTAACCAGCCGGGAGCGTGCACCTAGACAAGCAGCGATACTCATCAACTCCATGTTCATTAGAAGGTAGTTGCTTGAAACTGGGAAAATCATGCGCAACTCAACAAATGAGTCGTACGTGTACGTATACGTGTGGACGCATTATATGATCTTTATTTTATCGTTAAAGCACTTGTAATGCGGATAACAAAAACTTACATAACGATTTGTATGGGATATTAGAAACAGTTAGTTGTCTTAATCTGATATACACATATACACAATAAGTGTTCTTTTAGTGGCGTGAACATGGAGGACAAGTGTTGGTTATTGTATGTGAGCATGCACGTGCCATGGCGCGGTGCTATGTAGAAGTACAGCTATGTATCGGCCTGTGAGCTGGCAACACAGTCGGGGAATCATTAACTTGTGAAAATTTAATTCTACATAAATTTATTATTTAGGGATTAATTTAAAAGAAATGTTGTACATTCATTGGTTTCTATGCTAAACATATATTGGGTTTATCTTTTAGTGATCATTGGATCCATCCCTTACTAAAACATAAATGAAAAATGCTCAATAACCACTAAAAGACAAGCCCAATGTATATTTGAGGTAGAAACCTGTAACGCCCCGTCCCAATACTCAGACAATTTTAATATTTTTAGAATACAAATTAGATACTATGTAGTACAACTGCCCACCACAGGCTGCCTCTCAAAAGGTGGTTAACCAATTAGGTGACTCTTGATCCTCGGCTAATAGTATTTATACTCAAATTATTTTTGTATATTCCCGATGTGGGACTATATTTCTCAAATCCTTTCACAAATCTCAATAGCAGTCGACTGCTAGGTATACCAGTCGACTGTTAGCTACCAGTCGACTGCTAGGTATACCAGTCGACTGTTCGTTGCAAATCTGGGGTATTACATACACCCCCCATAGAAATCAGCGTCCTCGCTGAGTACGGGACACACATCTAGTGTAGGACCGCCCTTTCTAGCACCCTGCCTACTTCCGTGAACACCCCACGAAGCAAATTCCGGAGACTCATCTCCCGACCGTGTATCAAATACACCCGGTGTGTCGAAAGTCGGCTCTGATACCATTTGTAACGCTCCGTCCCAATACTCAGACAATTTTAATATTTTTAGAATACAAATTAGATACTATGTAGTATAACTACCCACCACAGGCCGCCTCTCAAAAGGTGGTTAACCAATTAGGTGACTCTTGATCCTCGGCTAATAGTATTTATACTCAAATTATTTTTGTATATTCCCGATATGGGACTATATTTCTCAAATCCTTTCACAAATCTCAATAGCAGTCGACTGCTAGGTATACCAGTCGACTGTTCGCTACCAGTCGACTGCTAGGTATACCAGTCGACTGTTCGTTGCAAATCTGGGGTATTACAAAACCAATGTGTGTGTAGCATTTCTGTTAATTTAAACAGGTTCAGGTCTAAGTTGACATTAGGTTCATTCATTATGATGATGCTGCACTGCCACATGTGGGTGTGTTCATCTGGTAGTATAGAAGAGTGCAAGTGTATAATATGTTAGGGATTTATGTGCTCTAGGATATCCTAGTTAAGTCATGCGACACGGTCAATACAAACTACCCAACAAATAGAAGATCACATCAAAAACACAAACACACAATTTTGTCCCAGTTTGGATAAGCCCTAATCCAGGGAAGAAAAATCGAGATATTATTCAACTAGAGAAGATACAAGAGTTACAACTTTCACCACGATCCTCCCTCTAGCCTCACTAGAAAATACTGGTTGTTTATAATTGGAAAACCTCTCAAACTATTTTCTATGAAGTACCGTCTCTTTTGGCTCTCAATGGAGGCCTACAATAATATATGGAGATCAAGAAAAATCCTAATTTGATATCTTGATACAATAACCGTTCAATATTCCTGAGGAGATAATCATACGATAGGAGCCAGGTTAGTTAGGCTTCAATTGAATCTCCTAGACCCAAACTTGAAAAACAGCATCAGCCGCGCGCGAGGTCGACTGCCAAACTTGCGTTAGACCACACTTGGCCTCTCGCCAAACCCGAGGGGTGATTGGTCGACTGTCCCTCCTGGACATCGACCGCCCCAGCTCCTGTTGCTGTTGTTGCTGTTTGGCTTGCTTTCGATGACCACTTCAATTTCCTTTGCTTCACCATCTTCATATCGACCTAGCATGCAAAACATAAATCCAACAATCTCCACCTTGGATTGCGTAATATGAATCCACACCTGTGTCATTTAAATCTTCTAGACTCTTTAATTCTCCGCTTGCAAACAACTCGGTTCTGTGGCTTCTTATGCTAATTGAATCTACTTCCACCTGTTTTTCTCTAGTTGGTATACTCTTTAAAGGCACACCCCAGTAGGCATCGACACAGCGGCGCCGCCCTCTGCACAAACTCCACCTACCCCGAGCCAGTCTCCACCTATCAACGATATTCAAACGTCGTAGTCTCGTTCAGATGATTATAGTAATGAAAAACTATATAATGCTTTAGGAACGTAGGGCTTAGAAACACTTGCGCAAGTTTTTCCGTTCCCACAAAGCTTGTAGAGCTTTGTGTTGAACACACCTCCTTCTGTTTATCACCTTAGGATGACCTTCTTAAACTGATAAAACTGTATCTTGAGCTGTGTACATGCAGGCATGTGCTTCAAGAGATCCAAAGGATACAAGATTTTGTTTCAACTGAGGAATATGCATAACATTCTCTAGTGTGTAACCGTTTCTATCTGGTGCCTCCAACTCGATTGTTCCCTTATCCACTACTTCACAAATCTCCCAACTACCGTTCTCACACAACGATCACCTGTGAACTTATAAGTAGCATACATCTCCCTCTGGATCATATATGAGAAGAAATACCTGAATCAAGCTATCAGCCAGAATACACATATATAAATTTTGAAATAATATTATTATCTAAGCTATCACCTAATTTAGCGGCACTGGATTTGACACCCCTCTGACTCAACCACTTGTAATAATCGTTCTTGTAATGCCAAACCCCTCTACAATGATGAAAACGGATCCTACCCTTATGTACACTTTTCCTTCCATTCGAAATACCATCCACCTCTGAGCAACTTACAGAAGCAGAAACCAATTTCTAACTCTCATTCCTAAGTGCATCGTCCTTCAAGCCCTGGATCACACATGTTGCCGAAAACTTCTCCTTGGTAGATTTCCTATCAAGCATGGTGATTATCAGGTTGGATAATTTTGGTGGTAAATATATCAAGTTGGAAGCAATTAGATCATCTAGGTTAATCTCCCTCGGTTCAGATAACTTTGTATTGAACTTCATTGTAAAGCGGTACTTTGCTTCATTGAGAAACCCGACAACTTTCTTTTCTAGTACATCTGATCATGTAACGACAATTCCGAGTAGTCAGTTCTGAGTCTTGCTCATAGAATTGTCGCGCTTCGCTCCTCCATGAGGTTGCACCTAACTTCGCTTGTCAGTGACATCCGGATTAAATTCAAGGCATCAGAACAAATATCCTTCCAGTTCTCTTGCTTTGTGCCGATTTGTGACCCTTTATCGCCTTCTAGTGCTACTTTCAGACCCTTTTGAACCAAATGTGTCATACATGTCCACATTGCAGCGACTGAAATTGATCTTACTGTAAAACTGTTTGATCTTCGTGCTTTGGTCTGACATCTTCTCAAAGAAACTAGAGCAAACACATGAACCTCATGAAGATTCATGACATGTTGCTTCGATACTAATTGTTAGGGATTTATGTGCCCTATGATATTGTTGAGTCATGCGGCACGATCAATACAAAACACCAAGCAAATTAAATATCACACCAAACATACAAAGCACATAATTTTTTCCTGGTTTGGGTAAGACCTAATATGGGGAAAAGAAATTGAAATATTTTTCAACTAGAGAAGATACAAGAGTTACATCTCTCACCACGACCATCTCTCTAGCCTCACCAGAAAATACTAGTTGTTTACTATTGGAAAACCTCCCAAACTATCTTCAATGAAGTATTCTCTCTCTTGGCTCTCAATGGAGGCCAGGTACAATAATATATAGAGATATAGAGAAATCATAGTTTTATATCTTGATACAATAGCCGTTCAATATTTCTGAAGCGATAAGCATACGCTAAGAACCGTAGAAACTAACCTGGAGAACAAGTCGGGTTTCAATCAAATCCCTTAGATCCGAACAAAAAAAATTGCATCAGCCGCACGGTTTGGCGGTCGATGGCACTTGGACTCTTACCAAACCCAAGGGTTGGTCGGTCGATTGTCCCTCCTGGACGTCGACCACACTTGCTCCCGTTGCTGTTTGGCTTGGTTCCGACGACCGCTTCGATCTCTTTCGCTTCACCGTCTTCGTATTGAACTAGTATCCTATGATTGACAAAATTGAGTCCGAACTCAATGCGTGGTTTGGCCGCCAGATGTCTCACGGGGGTAGACTCATTCTTATTAAGTTGGTTCTTTCTGCGATCCCTCTTTATATGATGTCTTACCTCTACGTTCCATCTTGGGTTATTCACCGGAATGACGCTATTAGGCACGATTTCTTCTAGTCTGGTTATTCATCTTATTCGGTTGGCAGGCACCTTTGAAACTGGAACAGAATGTGTAAATCCAAATTTGCTTGAGGTCTTGGTATCCTCCATCTTAGAAACCAAAACCTGGCTCTACTAGGTAAATGGCTTTGGAAAGTCTTGAAGCGTGATGACCTGGCTTGGATTCGTTTGGTTAAGAACAAATATCACAAAAGGAAGAAAATTTGGGACCTTCATTCCAAGTTGGCTATCCACGCCTCTCCATTTTGGAAAGGTGTATGGAAAGCTGTGAAACCTTTCAAGTGCGACCTCCAAAAAATTTGCGGGGATGGCTCCACTATTTTGTAACGCCCCGAGCCCGGCTCAGCTGCGCACACGGCTGCACGTGCGCGCACGCGAAAGAACGGACACAAAACTCTAGCCACGCCCACCACAGGCTGCCTCAAAAGGGTGGTTAACCGTTGGGTAACCCTTTATCATGGGCTAATCCTATATATCTCTCATTCTTTCCTTCTTCATGGCCGGTATGGGACTATTAAGCCCAAGGTCAAATCCGGTCAACACCCACACACCACTTCCTTTCATTCATTCATTTAATCCTTTCCTTAGCCCCATAGGAAATCTCATAGGCCCATCATGCCATCACATCTCATAGGATCATCTATAGGCCATCATTTAATGCCTACTCCACTTCCTTTCTTTTTTTCCTTCTTTCCATGCCACGTCACCATCCACTTCCATTCTTTCTTTCTACTAGTATATATATACTATATTTATACCATACTAGTATATTATACTATATAGAAATACGGGGTCTCACACTATTAGATTCTCGTTAGATTTTTGGATTGGAAACAATAAAATCTCCATTTTATTTCCATCACTCTTCCATTTAGCCTCAAATCAAAATGCAACTGTCGCTTCTTATCTTTCTTTCAACAATAATCTCCGTAACTGGACTATCCCCTTTAGAAGGTCTCTCTCTCTCGATCAACACTCTGACTACATTCGTCTTCTTGTCTTGCTTGAATCTTATCAATGACAAGCGAGAGACGACATTAGATGAAGATGATCGAACACATGTACCTTTACGGTTAAATCGTTCTACACTTCTCTCAATAATGGGGGTGTTATTTTGCCGTTCTATAAACACATTTGGCAAAATATTGCACCCATCAAAGTGAGAATCCTGATTTGTTTGGCAGTTCATAATAAACTTCTTATTGTGAAAATTCTCAGTAAAAAGAGGCTGGCTTTAGGTCAAAAGTGTGTGCTGTGTCACAGGCATGAGGACACCAACAATCACCTTTTCATACATTGTCCTTTCGTTTGCCCGATTTGGTTCATTTGCAAACGGGCTTGGCATATTAGTGGGACCCCGAGTTCCATGTTTTCCGGTTGGAGTGCTTGGCGGAAGGATAAGGTTCCGTCGTACGTCCTTCTCTCTTGGGACATTACTATGATGGCTCTTATCTGGGTTATCTGGAAAGAGAGGAACACCATAATTTTTACCAAGATTAATCGGAGGATCAATGTCATCATTGATGACTTCATCTATCTCGTGCACCGCTGGTCTCACCTTCTTTCCTCTAGTAAAAAACAGAGTAAATTAAGATTAAGTACTAATTAATTAAGATTAATTACATGTAAAACAAACAAGTTTTTTTTGATGAAACGGATAGAGTCACAGACTCCAGCCATGTAAAACAAACAAGTTTAAAAATTATTTTAAATTAATTTTGCTACAGTGCTCTTACAACTCAAGTAAATCTAATCTTTCATATAAAACTATTCATCTTACAATAAATCTACATCCAACTAAACAAGTTTTTTCAGAATTATTGTATAGATTTCTTTTTTCTACAGCAATCTCTTTATCTTTAGAAAATATTTAAGTGAAACTAAACACTCAAGAGCTCTAAATTCTTTTGGAATTCTAAATTGAATTGGACGTACAATATATCATTGGAGGGGTGTCATCATCCCAATGTTGCCGTTAACGCGAAGCCTGACAAAAATGACAAGTCTACAGAAGCTTAGCTGACAGCCAATAATTATGACATATATGAAGTTGAATCAACCCAGTCTTTTTGCAAATGTACCCCTCAAGAGTAATTTATTGACCTTTTTCACTACCTGCTAAGAGCATCCATACTCGTGTGCTATTTATACATAAAATATATTTTATAGCAAACGACCAGCTACAATCGTTTGTTATTTATACATTTTATGCGTAAATAGTGACAGTAGATTGCTATAGATAAGAGTGAATTTGAAAAAATGTCTATTATACAGGACGCAACTTCACTTTCCGTCTCACGAAAAAAAAAAAAAAAAAAAATAATATCACTTTCCGTCTCTCACAAAAAATTTAATAAACCGTAATAAAAAAATCCAAAAAAACAAAAAACAAAAAATGTCGGACGAAACTTCACTTTCCGTTCGAGCCCCCCCTAAAACCTGGACGGCAAGTGAAGTGCCGTCTGACAATTTTGTATTTTTTTTCCTTCCGACGCAAAGTAAAGTTCCGTCTACCAATTAAAAAATAATTAATTTCCTCCGACGTAACTTCAAATTCCGTCTGATAGGAAATTTTTATTATTTAAATTAAATTGTTATAAAATACTATTCGACGACTACAGCAAATATGCAAAATGCTATACACAAATATGTATTTATCCATTTTTTTAACAATCACAACTGTGGATGCTCTAATAAAGCCCTTGTATATATATACCTTTATCTTGTGATATACATTAAATCAGGGGATTATATTCCCAGATCACATAGAAAAGAAATGGTGACAGTGTGAGGTTGCAATTTGTAATAAAATTTATTCGTTCGATTTTAAAATTTGAAATTCGAAAGAGAGTAAATATAAACTTACTGCAAATTGTTTTTTCCATTGGCTCGGAATTCAATATTTTTAGGGTATATATTAGCCTATTGTAAAATCTGCATTTCAAAGTCAGTCCCTGAATCATGTTATTTGGTACTGGGTCCTCTTGTTGTGCTAATAATTATGAAATTAGTTCTTTTGTTGTAGAAGATGACCATGACAAGGTGATCATTTATCTTCCCTCTTAACCCTATTGGTGGTTGCACTGAAGTCGATGTTAGACTTCTCCACAAAATCAGGCTGGATCAACCTAGTGGATCGAAGTAGATCGACTGTGAGTTGTACCATCCTCCAATATGCTGACGACATCGTCCTGTTGAAAACAGAACTTTGGATAACACGATTGATTTTCAAGACTCTACGGGTAGGGCTACAAACGAATCGAGCTATTCGCGAGCTATTCGGCTCGAGCTCGGTTAAAACTCGGCTCGAACCGAGCTCGAGCTCAAAACTGAGCTCGTTTCGTAAACTAGCCGAGTTCGAGTTTGTCTTTTTTTTAAGGCTAACCTCGCGAGCTATTCGACTCGAATACGGTCAAAGCTCGGCTCGAACCAAGCTCGAGCCGAACTCGAGCTCAAAACTGAGCTCGTTTTGTAAACGAGCCGAGCTCGAGCCTGAAGGTATTCGGCTCGGCTCGATTGCAATCCTATATACGGGTAAATTTTCACAAGAGTAATCTTATCACATAACCCTGTCTAAGGAGAAGACTGATGACCATACCATGACACTTAATTGCAAAATCCAGACTTTCCCTATCACATGCTTATTATCTATTGGTGGCATGGTTAGCGGGATGGAAAGGTAGATCGTTGTCCCTTGGGGGGCTGATTACTCTGATTAACTAAGTGTTCTCTGATCCGCCAACTTATTATATGTCCTTCTTCGAAATGCCTAGTCGGGTAATCCAGATGATAGAGAAAGTCTCTAAGCACTTTTTGTGGAGGGATGTAGATGAATATTGAAAGTTCACCACTTATTTAGGTGGGAGAAGGTCTCTATGTGCAAGGCTCATGAGGGTCTTGAAGTCATCGACCTCAAGGATATGAATCTTTGCATACACGAATTTAAATAAGAAAGTTAGACCTGAATTAAACATCGAAAAAAAATGAGTACCAAAGTAAAAGTTGGTATAATAATTCAAGCATTAATATAGGAAATTCAAGCATGTTTTAGTTAGGCAATGCAAGCATCTTTGGCTTTGTTAAGATCAAAAGACCATATTCATGGTATATTCTTTTTTTTTAATAAGTTGAAACTTCCCGTCTTTCACCTTATTTTTAGGGATAAAGTCATAAAACCCCCAACGTTTGGCTCCATAATTAAGAAACCCTTCGCCGTTAAATTTCGCCGACTTAGCACCTCAACGTTAACTTTCAAAAATGGGGTTAGTTTCTAATTCTGAAATTACGAAATTGTCCAATCTTTCGTTATATCCCATGCAAGATTCTATCTCATCTCCTATGTCCTTCTCTTCTCCTCCTCTTCAATTTATCTCAATTTCTTCATCTCACCCGATAAAATTGAGATAAATAGTGGAGAGAATTCTAGAGATAAAATGTTGAAAATATATGCCTCAAATAATCTCTCTTGAGGTTCAAGGAGTTGTAGACATAGATAAAAATATAACATTTGAGGCATATGTTGGAAATATGTCTCACATATTCTCTCTCATGATCTATCAGGTTAAACGAAGAGTCACTAAAAGTTTGAAGCGAAGCCGACTCAAGATGAGTCTGAGTTAAGGCTGCAAACGAATCGAGCTATTCGCGAGCTATTCGGCTCGAGCTCGGTCAAACCTCGGCTCGAACCGAGCTCGAGCTCAAAACTTAGCTCGTTTCCTTAATGAGCCGAGTTCGAGCTTGAGTTTTTTTTAGGCTATGCTCGCGAGCTATTCGGCTCGAATACGGTCAAAGCTCGGCTCGAATCGAGCTCGAGCTCAAAATCGAGCTCGTTTCCTTAACGTGCCGAGCTCGAGCCTGAAGGTATTCGGCTCGGCTCGGCTCGATTGCAGCCCTAGTCCGAGTAAAGCCGTAAAAAGTAGTTTTTTAGTTATCTTTTGAGTATATATTTTTCTTTGTTTGATTTATTTGAGATAATCTCTTAGATATAATTTGCATACCAGTTGGTGATTTAATCCTATGTTTTTACTCTTAAGTTATAAACCAACCAACATTTAATTGGACTTTGAATTTATCTTTCATAACTTGTATTAATTTCAAGTTTCATATTTAGTAAATACATGAGAAAAAATTAAATTTAAGAAAGTGCCCAAAGAAAGAGGTAAAAGCTAGCTATCTAACTAAGAGATTATTGTAATTCGTGAGATAAAGAGAGACCAAGAGACATGCATGTCTAGTAATTTTCTTACTATCTATTTAATATTCGCTCTGAAAAAAGTCTTTTGTTAATCCTTTTTTTACTATTTTTTTAATTGTTGCAAGTCTAACTTATTTTGCTAATTCTTTGAAAAAGAATAAGTTGCTATATATTTAGTTAGAGAGAGAGAGAGATAAACATTATAATCCCCTTATTAATGAACTAATTTTGGCTCCGAAAATTATTTTTTAGAGCATCGGTAGTCATTCTCTATGTTTCCAAAAATTGAAAAATATAGGGCACGAGCTGTTGTAGTCGTTTCCTATATTTCCAAATTTTGAAAAAAATGAGAACAATACTCATCTATATTTGAGAGACGATTTAGGAATTTCCCAAATATAGAAATCGAAAGATCATCTTGCGCCCAATCAAAAAAAAATAATTTCGGACGCAAGATGATCATGCGTATGAGCAAATTAAACAATTAAAAAGGAGCAAAAAAGTATCGGACGGATCTTCTTGCGCCAGTTTAAAAAAAGATAAAAAATGAAAGAAACCGTCGTAAAATCATTTGGCGTCAGAAGAAATTTTTTTTAAAAAATTAAAAACAACAAGGACGCAAGAACTTCTTGCGTCTGCTACTTTTTTCCTCCCAGAAATATAAATTTTTTCCTATGGAATAGAGCCTATAGGATTGTTTATGCATATAGTCTATATTTGAGATTGGTTTGATTTTTTTTTATCAAGGGTTGAGATAGAAAGGACTTACAGGAATTGTTATGTGTACGTTGCGTACAAATTTTTTTTGGGTGAATGTGTTGGACTCATTTTTTATATATATTTTAATCAATGGCTGAGATTGATTTGAATTTGTTAGATTCACCGTTCGATCAAATTTTGACCTTTTAACGACTACACATAATTCAAAATTCCTATTTCTATTCTCAAAATTTGAAAATTTTGAATCTTAACTACTACAGATGCTCTTATTATTCTTTCTACTGCTTTTGTAAGGTTTGACTTTTTTATACAACGAGTTATTTAGTATCTAACTAATTATGCAATTTAACATAACATAAAAGGAGATTTTCTCGGAAGCAGTTGGTCATATAAGTTTGCAAATTATTGATTTTCTAGTGAATTTTGGGGACAAGTAATCTCTCCATCCTCCTCTATTAATTTGTTTCCTCTACTGATGTGACTCTGTCTCTACAAACTGCATAATTGGACTTCGACAATGACAACTTACCTTAACATAAACTAGTAATATACGCGTACAACGCACGTATTACTTTTTTTATTAAAAAAAATTAAGTAAAAATTCTGATCTACACGTGCGATGCATATCTCAGTAAATTGGATTATATATTTTAAAAAGTAACAGAAGAATATAATGGGAGAGTTGAAATTGCACGTACAATGCGTAAGTAGGTAGATTTACAACTCTAACTCTCCCATTAAAATAGTAGAGATTATCCCTAATATTATAATGGGAGAAGACCTTAGTGTCATTTGTAAATTTATCTAAGCATGTGATGCATATACATAACTAATACGAAGGAGGTTTAAGATTCGAGTCCTTGCTACAATTTGAGTTTTTATTTTTATTTTTTATTTTATTAAGACGTGCATTGCACGTGTAAATTACGAGTATATTATATTATAGATAGATATATAATAATTTACACATGTGATGCACATTTAATATATTAAAAAAATTAAAGTAAAAAAAACTGACGTAGCGAGAACTCGAACCTGAGACATCCTTCATATTAGTTATGCACGTGCAATGCACATGTTGATAAATTTACAGATGACACTAAAGCCTTCTCCCATTATAACTAAGGCCTTCTCCCATTATAATATGAGAGTTGAGAGATGAGAGGATTATAGATAAATGGTAAAGAAGTAAATAATTCTTTACAAAACTAAGCATCAGATCTTAAAACAAACCCTATAGCAAATAAATAATTATAAACAAGTCTTTTCACATAACAAAGAAATGTTACAAGAAAACTACCCAGCAAATTACACATGAAAACTCAAATTAGGATCTGAACTTCATAAGCTTTATTTTTGGGTATACAAACAAGGGACTGAGCGAGAGAATGAGCTCAAATTGACATGAGAAATTGACTTGGACGAGGTCACCCGATCTGTAGGATTAGATTTCGTTGTATTTTTGTTTGTTGGCTGGGTTGTATGAGTTCCAGGACCCAGCATGTTGGGATCTGAACTTCATAAGCCTTATTTTTGGATGTATATTTTGTTAAATTCTTTTTAATGAAACGCGGGGTATTCAACCCACCGTTTAACGAAAAATAAAAAAAAATTATACATGAAAACTATCCTCCAACTCCTCTTCACTCACATTCCATCCCCCAATAGCAACAAGATATTGGCCCACTCATCTTACTTTCTGATTCCCAACAGTTGGAATTTTCCTTCTCATATGACATATGCCCCTTTACTTTGTTCCCATCCCATTGTTCCTTTTTTTTTACTTTTAAATATTTCTTCTGATCTTAAACTTATCACTAACACCAGTTTCTAATACAATACTTATTAATTAATCATTTGAGCTCTCCTTGTTTTCAGGCATAGAATCTTCTGACTAAACACTTTGATCACTTATTTTCTTGATCCCCTTCAGCTCAGTCTTTTACCATCTTCTTATTCCCTGTACCTTTTTTGATCTCCTGTAAGCTTTAGTAAGCTATCAGTCCAGCTTGTGTTCTGCTTAAGCAAGAGGTGGTGGCAGCAACAAATTAAATAGCTAGTATAACCTTTTTACCTTTACAACCACATCCAGGGCTTTTAGCTTTGGCTTCAACTTTCAGCAAGGTACTGATTAAGGAGCCAAAAGGCATTGCTCAAACTTCAAACTTATCCTTGGTTGTTCATTTTCTTAACAGGGTCTTCTTGTTTTGCACAGTTTAATGGAGCCACTCTCAGTTCCTGCAGTTGTTTATTCTGATGTTAGTGTGATCCCTGAGCATGATAAGGATGCACTAGAGCAGTCAATCTCAACTCTCCAAGGCAAGAATCAAATTTTAATTTTAAAAAAAATTTCAAACTTGGGTTGTTTACTGATTTACTTGTGGGTTTGGTTGCAAAATGTGTAGCTGAAATTTCGACACTGAGACTGAAGCAGAAGAGTTTGGATGGAAGAAGAAGAGAAGCACTGAATAAGATTCTGGACATCAAAGGTAACAACTAGCTAGATCTGGATCTGGAACAAGGTTTAGCTAGAAAAAATCACTTGTGAACTTAATCTATGTTTTGTAGGAAGCATCAGGGTGTTCTGCCGAATTCAGTGTTGTGTATCAGTTGATAAAAGAAATGCAAACTCACCCATCTCAACTAGAGGAGACAAGATCACAGTCAGGTCAACTGGAGGAGTGAGGAAGGAGTTCAGTGCTGATAGAGTGTTTTCCCAAGAAGCCACACAGGGTATACATTAGAAACATTTTCTTTCGCAATAATTTACTGGTTTATTGAGAAGTTCAACTCTCTTTTAGGGGATGTCTATGAAGAAGTAGAGCCAATACTCAGATCAGCGCTTGACGGGCACAATGTGTGTATATTTGCTTACGGCCAGACTGGAACTGGCAAGACATTCACTATGGTCAGTGTGGCCCAAATCGAATAAACACTAATTATATATTTTCAATGTTTATGATCTTATGAAAGCTTCAAGTGATACTATGTTATACCGATTTTGAATTATATAGGAAGGAGGTGGTAATGAAGAGCTTGGTATTGTTCCACGATCTATTGCAGAGCTATTTCATCAAGCTTCTCGTGATGAACCAACGACATCTTTCGCATTTTCAATGAGCATGTTGGAGGTGTACATGGGCAATATCAGGGATCTTCTTACTTACAGGCAATCTTCTAGGGCAATTCAGTCTGTACATAAATGGTAGTTTATCTGTGTTTTTCGACTGTGCTTCTTATAAACTTAACGCGTATGTATCAATTAGATAAAGATTAGTAACTATAGTGATAGTGATCTTTCATAATAACAATATTTCAGTGGACTCAACATCCTGCAGTCGAGCAAAAATGGCTCAGTGGAGGTTGAAGGACTCACAGATGTAGCAGTGTCTGATTTCAAGCAAGCTTGTAGATGGTACTCAAAGGGCAAACGTTGTCGTTCTACTTCTTGGACTAATGTCAATGATGCCTCTAGTAGATCCCACTGGTGGGTTCTTCCGACCTGCTGTCATTCGAGTTCAGAACTCTTTCACTTGCAAAATAAAAAAAAAAAAAAAAAAAATAGCTTTTGATCAGTAACTACGTCGTTTTTTTTTTATTTGTTTCAAAGTTTCTCATGTTCAGCTTAACTAGAATTACCATTCGCCGCTGGAATTCCCAAGGTAAAGAGGCAATTTCCAAATTGTGGATGGTGGATCTTGGGGGTAGCGAGCGATTACTCAAGACCGGAGCTACTGGGCAAACACTAGACGAGGGGAAGGCGATCAATCTATCACTTTCGGCCCTTGGTGATGTCATTGCTTCTCTCAAAATGAAGAGAAATCACATTCCTTATAGGCAAGTAGTTTCAAACTTGGTCATCAAACTTGGGATTCCTAGTTAATGTTCAAATAAAACACTTGAATTGGTTTCTCTTTCTACTCTGCATGCAGGAATAGCAAGCTTACACATATTCTGAGTGACTCTTTAGGTACTAGTCCTCCGAAATCCTGCAGGTGTAATTCACATGTACAACTTAATCATCTTATTCCTTTTTTTTTGTGTGTGTGTGTGAATTTATACAGGTGATGGATCAAAGGTTCTGATGATTGTTCATGTCAGTGCTAGTGAAGATGATGTAGGAGAGACGATATGTTCAATGAGCTTTGCAAAGAGAGTGAGGGCAGTAGAATCCAACAGAGAGCTTTCAGAGGTAATAATTAGCTAACCACCCTTTTCATACTACCTTTTCTCTTTGGTAGTCCTCGATCGTGCTTATGTCCCACATTACAGGAAGTGAAGAATCAAAGAGAGAAGTGTGTTCTTGAGCTTGGCCATCTGATTGATGAAGCTGAAATGGAGGTCCAGAAAGTAAAGAACCAAATAGAGAGAGCCGAAGAACTAATCTTGGAAAAGAAGAGGCTTTGGCTATTGAGTCACAGATCTTCCGAAGATGAGAAAGAATCACCACCTAGAAGCCCCCTTCTCATCATAAGCAATGAAGGAGGGGGGAAAAGTTCTGAGAAAGTTTCCGCGAAAGATCAAGTTCGTTCTTCTCTCCCACGCTTCATGACTTCAACTGTAGCTAGCAGGCAGAGATTGAGTGCGAACGTAGTGAGTAGTGGAAGAACACCACGAACGCCAAGACTGGGAACTCGCGGTCCAGTTGAATTATTCACTGGATCACAGTCATTCAGTTTCTCAGAACCTTGTATCATCAAACCAACTCCTCAGAGACTGAAGAGCAGACTTGTGGCATGCGATACCAGCAGTCCGACTGCTGAGAGCACGGTTTCAAAATCGCCTGCAGTTTATAGGGATAAAGGGGTCTCTTCATCTCATCCTAACTTGAGAGGTGTTGCACTATATCAACACAGGAGAAGAATGTCTGATCTGACCTGATACACGAAACCAAGTAGACTACTTACTAGTTTCGTTAACTTACTTATGACTGACTTAGCGAGGATTGGTGTTGCCAAATGTGCTAGCTTGAGTGATTCTTTTGATTGATAAATCTATACATGTGCTTGGATTTGAGAGGCTTAGCCTGGTCCTAATTGTGGTTGAGGAGTTTGAGTGTGTAATTGTTATTTGGAGTGCTGGACTGTGTATATTTGGCGTTTGGTTATGTAATGAGTGTGTTCATGTTGTTTGAAGATATACATGCATTATTTGAAGTGAAGAGTTTGACATGGTTTGCAACTTGAACTATTCAGAGGGTTTTGTTTTCGACCATCAGGTATCCATAGATATGTCAACAGAAGAGCAATTCAACAACCACATGTTAATCTTGTTTTACTGTTGTATACATTATTTGAGGATCAATGTTGATAGCACTACAAAAGTTAGGATCAATGTGGGAATAATACACTCCAAGCACTGTTCCCGTTACTCGCTGAGAAGGCAGTTAATGTGGATGCTCTTGTGGCAGATGTTGGGAGGCAGGAAAGCCGGAGGTTGGGGAGAGAGGGAGGTATATCGCTGGAGGTTCAAAGTCAAGTCCAAAAACTACAAAGAATGGTGGAGAAAAATTGGGACCCTGGCAATGCAAGTGAGGGCATAAGAGAATGGAACCTAGGCACATCTACTACGTTTTCAGTCAGAACGATGTATGAATTCCTTAATGACGGAGGAGTCAGAAACTCAAGGGAGGATATTATCTGGAAGACGAAGTGCCCACTGAAGGTCAAGGCGTTCCTATGGCTGGTGATTAATAACGCTATTCTATCCTAAACTAACATCAGGAAACGCAACATCCCGATTGATGTGATGTGCCAGTGGTGCAACTTAGGGGAAGAGGATGTTAGTCATATTTTCATGTCATGTCCTAAGGCGAGACTAACCTGGGAAACGGTGGGATTGGGTTTTGGAACGATAGAGACACCAACATGTATAGATGACCTGTGGGGTAGTTGGAGACTAAAGTATATTCGTAGAGATGATAGACCATTGTGGGATAGTACGGCTGCGGCTAGTGTCTGGAGTCTGTGTCT
>JACEHZ010000552.1:0-125000 GCA_017893485.1 Hemerocallis citrina | reverse complement strand
CATCAGAGCGCTCCACGCGCAATATAGAGATATTAAACATGAACTAGGATAAGCATTAATAAAAGAGAGTCTATACATAACATGGAGACAGAGGCTCCTAGACTGGAAATAAGCTAAAGATAGAAGCTACCAAACAAAAGAGCGTAAAAAGCTGACAGATAGATCCCGATGAAGCAGAAGCCACTGGCCCCTCAAAACACCACCGCACAGTCAGATGACTTGAGCAATGATAGCACGAGGGTCGGCTCAAGCATTAAACTGGGCTTCCCAAAAGAACGATTATCCAACCGCCTTAACTATCCAAGCACAGAGACAAAATATCAAAACCAAAAAGAGGAGAGTGAAATCCCTCAGACCTGCAACAGCAACCAGAACAGAAAACAATAAAAGCCCATTCCGAAAAACTGAGAACATAACACCCTTTAAACGCAATAAAGAAAACAACTAATATTACCAAAGACAGTAAGAGCCAGAAAACCAAGAGTAGAAATTTAAATAGCATTGAGATTAATCAGACAAAGGTAAGCCTTCTCCAAATTTCCACCCTTCATCTTTTCTCTAGCTTTCGAATTTAAAGAAGAAGTCCAGAAATCGAATAAGTATAATAACTCGTTAGCCAGTGAACGAGAGGGAGTATACGTTTGCCGGAAAATTCTGTGATTTCTTTCCTTCCAAATTATCCAAAGAATAATCTGGAAAGAAAGAATCCAAGAACTGTGGAGACTACGGTTGGGAGGACGCTTAGTCCAACAGTCGGTCAGACTTAATGGGGTAGTCTCAACCTCCCACGCCAGAGTGACTACCTTCCAAAGGGACAGTGAGTACTCACAGTCAACAAACAAGTGATTCACATTCTCAGAAGCAGTATTGCATAGAGGGCATAATTGGCCCCAAGCTAGATTTCTCTTGTTGAGTAATTCAACAGTAAGAAGTTTATTGTTGAGAGCTAGCCACACTAGAATCTTCACCTTGAGCGGGGCACAGGATGTCCACACCAAATCGTAGAACGGCGATCTAATACCTCTATAGTTGAGGAACAGGTAGAAAGAACGGACTGAGAAGATCTTTGACGAGTTCCAGCGCCAGAAGAAGTCCTCTTTCTCAAGCCACTCGGCTTTGTAAAGGACTTCGAGCAAAATATTATGAATTGTAGATAGATGAGGAGGGAGATTAGAAACAAAGGGAATCGACCAAACCCTACGGGAATTGTGGATGGTAAAGTACTCTGAAACTAAAGCTAGAGGGTTGACAGCGAGACGGAAGATGTCAGGGAACGCGGTCGCTAAAGAGGAATTACCGATCCATAAATCTGACCAAAATCTGGTCATGGATCCATCTGCACACCCATGCCTTAAACCACAATGAAAAGCTGCTGCCGCTTTCCAGATACCTTTCCAGAACGGGGAGGATTTCCTGTGAGGACGATCAGGGAAACTCCACCAATCATGGGAAACATAGTAGTTGGCTTTGATACATCTTACCCAGGGAAGATCTTCCCTTTTGAGGAACCTCCAGATCCATTTGCCAAGCAAGGCAAGGTTTTGGTGCCTAAGGTCTAAGACCCCTAAACCACCCGCCATTTTAGAAGAACAAATGAGCTTCCAGTTACAAAGGTGCGAACCGGGGTTATAAGAAGAGGAGCCTGACCAAAGAAAATTACTTCTAATACGATCGATTCTTTTAATAACCCAAGACGGGATATAGTAGAACGACATCATGTATAAAGGGATGGACGATAGGACCGAATTGAGCAGTATAAGTCTACCACCGCGAGACAATTGTCTCCCAGACCACACCGAAAGTCTGGATTCGACCTTGTCAATCATCGGAGACCAGTCCGATCTATGAAGTTTGCCCCATCTCAGGGGGATGCCAAGATATGTGATAGGGAAGGAAGCAACTGGACAGTTAAAGAATGCAGAAATTTCGTCCTGCCTATTAGGAGAACCTCCCAACCAGACAACCGAAGACTTTTGAAAGTTGATGGTGAGGCCAGATGCTAGTTCGAAACAGTAGAGGAGCAGCTTCAGGTTTCTGAGAGTGTGATGATTAGGTTTGGCGAAAATAATGGTGTCATCGGCGTACTGAAGGTTCAGCACGCCGTTGAAAGAACGAGATTCTCCCAGGCCTTCAATGACCTGGGCGTCCCAAGCATTACGAAGAAGTTTGCTGAAAACATCTGCTACCAGAGAAAATAGAAGGGACGATAGCGGGTCACCTTGCCTAAGTCCACATTTGATTTTAAATTTGTGACCTTCCAATCCATTAATGAGGATGGAGGAGGTACCCGCGAACAAGCTAGATTTGATCCATGCAATCCATTTGGGGCCAAAACCCCTATTGCTTAAGATATCGAAGAGGAATTCCCACGACACATTGTCGTAAGCTTTTTGAAAATCAAGCTTGAGGAGAATACCCTCAGATTTAGAATTGTGACAGGATGAGATAATTTCCTGAGCCGAAGCCACGCTATCAAGAATAAAACGATCTTTAATGAAACCCGATTGGGCCGGATCGATAAGAGGGGAGATTACTTCTCCAAGACGGGTTGATAGAACCTTCATGATAATTTTGAACGTGGTGTTAATAAGACTAATCGGCCTAAAGTTTGCCACGGTGTTCGCACCCACTAACTTAGGAATAAGGACAATATGAGCATAGTTGATGCGGTCGAATGAAAAGGAACCTTGATGTAGATCAGAGAACATTCGAAAAAGATCATCCTTCAAATAATTCCAGAATTTTTGAAAGAAGAAGGCGGGAAATCCGTCGGGTCCCGGCGCAGCATCGCTCTTCAGAGCGAAAACCGCCACTTTGATTTCTTCTAAAGAAAATGGAGCTTCAAGAGAAGAGAGATCGAAAGTCGCATCACCGTACAGGTGAGACCAATCCAGGCTAAGAGCCCTTGGTTTGGAAGAGCCAATAAGATTTTTGTAGAATTGGAGGAAAGATTGGTGAATATCATCATTAGAAAAGAGTTCGGTCCCTTCATGACAAATAGAAGAAATGTGATTACTCCTCTGCCTGTGGGAGGCAAAATTGTGAAAAAAGGCTGTATTGCAATCCCCCTCTTTGAGCCATCGAAATTTAGCTCTCTGGGCCCATTTCACATGTTCTTGGTGAAGGATATCCGCGAATTCTTTTTTGCATGAATTCCGCTCGTTGAAAGAATCAACAGAGATCGGACCCAGCTCCTCCATTTTGTCTATTGATTCAATAGAGGCGAGGTAAAACTTTTTTAGGAAATTGGTATTAAATTGTCTTTCATTGCGCCAGATTTTGCACCCGAATTTAATCGCGTGAAGTTTGAGAAGAACGGAACTTAAACCAGAAGAACCTGAAATCACTGATAGGCAATCCTTAACGAGATTCACAAAAACTTGGTCTTGCATCCACAATTTTTCGAATCTGAATTGATGATGACGAGGGAAAACGAATTCTGAGTGCAAAGCGATGGGAACGTGGTCAGAGGAGGGATTAGGTAATGCCATAGCAAAAGAATTGTGAAAACGGTTGATCCAAACATTGGACACCAAGAAACGATCTAGTTTCGCCATAGCAGGAATATGACGAAGGTTAGACCAAGTAAAGGATCTGCCAGATAAAGGGATATCGGACAGCTGTAATGCTTGTATGCATTCATTGAAACGATGATTGCCCATCGATGAAGTATTAGATCTTTCGTTGGCAAATCTCGTGACATTGAAGTCGCCACAGAAGATACACAATCCATTAGAATGGGGTAGCAGAGAAAGGAATTCGGTCCAAAATAGAGGTCGACCTTCTGACGAAGAAGGGCCGTAAACAGAAATAACTGTGAGGTTGGTGTTAAGAGGTAGCCAAAGAAGCTGAACAATGAGAAAGTAATTGAGGCGTTGAATCGAGACGATAGAGAATAATGATTCTTTGAACCCGAAGAGGATACCTCCCCTAGATCCTCTCGCATCTAGGGGGATCCAATTCGAAATGATGGATCCACCGATAGCTCTAAGAATCGCCGGCGAGGTAACTTCTAGTTTAGATTCTTGAATAGAAATAAGATCGCAATGAGAGGAAGAAATTAAATGGAAAACAGATCTTTGCTTATCGGGGCAGTTCAATCCCCTGATGTTCCATGAGGCCGTAATCATTAAATAACCTTGAACCCTCTGACTCTTGATCGTTCTTTCTTTCTGATGGCAAAGGCAATTGAAGAGGGTGAGTCTAAAGGTAAAAAACCTAACTCCGATGATGAGGACATGAGGTCGCAATCCGAGCACTGCTCAAATTGAAGTTGAAAGATAGATCCTAGGGGAGGATAGACTGAATCACCGTCAGGTACAGGATCAGAGTCTAAAGGAGGAATAGGAGAGAAGCTAACGCGTTTAGCCCGTAAGCGAGCACTAGAACGGATCAGACGGGGGGTGGGAATAGTTGCTGCCGAAGATGGAAAATCAGGTAAACTCTTGCCCGATACCCCTCCTGAAGAACTAATGGCTAAAGATTCGTGCATCGAGTGACAACAATCAGCGAGAGAAATCGATAGGGGAGGAAAAAAAGAGCGATGTCCAATGCTAATTTCCTCATACAGAAACAATCCCGTATAGAAATAAGCACTGAACCTTGGTAAAAAAGCACTTAAAGAAGCGTTCATCGCTACTTTAAGGTCAGGAGACATGGAGCAGCATGCCTCCGAAAACAGAACGGGAGGAAAGAAGAAGCGAGGGAGTCGAGACAGTCGGCCGTAAAATGGTATGGAAAAAAAAGAATGCACAAAACTAGCATGCCAAATAACAGAATTAAATAACGAAAAAACACCTAAGTAAACACAACGACTGACCTTACTGTTCGCGAGGTCTATCTTTCGGTCTTCTTCTTCCTCGTCCAATAAATTGTCGAGGGCAGTCCAAGAGGGAGCTTGTGGAGCTTTAACTGACTTAACTTTGATGAGAGGTAGTGGAGGGTCCGATGCAGTAATAGAGGAGAGATGGGCTTGTTTTTGAAAAAGTTGCCAATCGGATTCAAAATGCGGATTAACTTCCCATTTGGGCCAGAGGGAATCAGTAGCTGAACGCTGAGAGGTAGGGGGAGGATCCTTCGAAGCTGTGAAGGAAGAAGGTTGAGGAATATCAACTTCCCGGTCCTCAGCTAAAGAGGGGATAGCCACAGGGGAAACATCCCGATTATCCGAAACCTTGGGAACCGTCTTCGAGATGGATTGAGATTTGATGTCCGGATTGATCCAGACCAAATTCGGAGGCTTGGCCGGAGAGATCTTCGATTGGCCGGAGGGAACGAATGGTTTATTAGGAGGATGGGATTTTTTTTTATACGGAGCTTTCAGCGGATTCTTCCAATGGGCTTTAGGAGCGGAGATCGAACCAGGATGGAAAGAAGACGGGGCTGGGGTAGAACGGGGATTAGAAAGCAACGGATCCACTGAACCAACTATATCCGTTCTTTTTGATGATGAGGGGGAGTGGTATTGAACTGAAACGGGAAAAGAAACAATACCATCCTTAACCATGAAACCTTCGATGCGGTCTTGAGTCTCAGGGATGTCAAAAACCGCCTCCACTTGCAAACAACCAGAGGCAAGTTTAGTAGCGGAGGAGATGCTAGATAATCTACCCACACAACACGCCAGGTTCCCCACCCTATGCTTTGCGTCGCAGAACGGGGGCAGACCCAGTAAAGTCACCACTGTAGAAGTCATCTTGGGTTCGGATGGAGGGGAAGATACTTGAACCCATTTACGAATGGTTAGAGATATAGCACCCACCGATAAAGAGGCGTTCTCAATCAGATCTTGGAGAAGTTTAGGGGAGGGACAACGGATGACGACGTCACCGTTAGAGCAGGCACAAAGAAACCAATCCCAGTTCTTGACATTACACGAATTGCTGAGAAGCGAATTCAGAGTAAAAGTGGGGATAGATCCACCAGCAAAAGAAATGGCGCCATAAGTGTCGAAAGTCTTCAGTTGATCCGACAGATCGACGGGAGGAACGAAAACTTGGAAAACTGTCGGAGAAACGGGGCTAGCTGAGGAAGGCGGCTTGACTGTAGAAGGGGGAACAATAGGATCATCCATCCTGTTGCTAACAGGAGGCGTGGGAAGCAGGGGGGCCTTAGCGGGATTTTTTTTTATTTTGGGGAAGTTAGATGATTCCGCTAAGAACTTGCGATGTAATGCCGGAAAATCTAATGCTTCCAGAACTTGATCCGCGATCGGTACACCGATCGACATACCCAGGAGCCTCTGAAGCGCGAAGCATTTGGGTCGAGAGTGACCCTCTTTTTGGCAGAAGAGACACTTCATAGCCGAAACGCAGTATTTTTTAATGTGGCCTTTTTGCAAGCATCTGAAACAGACGATCGGTGAACAGTGGGGGAAGGAAGAAGAGAAAAGAGAAGATGAAAAGAACTTAGAACAAGAGAGGCGGGAAGAAGGGCAAAGGAAGCTGCTAGGAAGCTTCGCGTTACCAGTACGGAGAAGCCCAAGTGGACTAGTCCCGTTAGTTGCGCTTACAGACTTACTGAGGCTTTTTTTTGAGTTTTTTTTAACCACTTGCACCCAAGAGAGTGCCATGGGCTTTGTCTAAGAAAAAAGGCCCAATAAAAGTTCAGTTAGAAATAAACGAAGGCAATGGCAGAGAACCACAACCTTAAATCAATCTAGGAGGCAACCAGAATCAGACAGAGCAGCCCCTTAGCGGGAGAGAAGGCTGTGACCACTGGGGAAAAGAAAGAGAAACGAAGTTGAGAACGTTTGGGACGGAGTAAACTAGCAATAGAGACCTGATCACTCTACTAGGGAGCAGCAGAGAGCAGCACCAACCGGAAAAACGATCCGGAACTAAACGAAGAAAACTAACACTCGAATCTATAGAGATGGTAAACAGAGCAAGTAAACCACGCATAAAGAAACACACCCAAAAGCAGAAGAAAAAGGGGAAAAGCACTTACAGAGATAAGCCAAAAAACCAATAATTACCTACGGAGCGGCTCGTGATGGTCCCAACAGTACTACCTCACCGGAAACCAGTCGTTGCAGCGCCCCGAACGCCGTCAGCCGAAGACGAAGAAACAGCCGGGAAAACGCCACTCAGGGGAGAAGCCTCAGACTGTGGCGAAGGAAGAGGCGGAGATGGAGGGAGGAGGAGGATAGTTGAGGATAAGGAGGACAGAGGAGAAGGGGGAGGGGGGAGAGCGGCAGGCAATCACAGGGGCGAGGGAAAACACAGGGGCGAGGGCACACCGGAGAGGGGAAAGCACTAGAGGAAAGGGAATCCTCAAGAAAAGAAAACGCGAGGAAAAGGGTCTGAAGAGAAAGACAAGGGGAACAATATTAATGAATGGAGATGACGGAGAAAGTAGGTAAATCGATCGGATCTGGATGAGAAAGATGAGAGGGAAGGAGTTTAGAGGAGAAAGGAGGAGAGCTACATAAAGTTAGAATTTGTTAAGAGTAATGCTTCAGCCACTACCAATTTTCTATTGGAGAGTTCCTCACCTACTCCATCTTTTCCTACCTATTGGTGTGTTCCACCTAAGGTAGTGAAGAGAAATGTAGTGAAATTGGTAGTGGATGTAGCATTACTCATTTGTTTATTACGAACCCCAACTCTTCCATTAAAATAGTAGAAGTAGAAGTAGATATTATATATCTATATAATAAAACACAAAGAAAGCTATCAAGTGGCTCTCCTTCAATCCCAAAAAAATTAAAGACCCAGATCTAACCTCACAAAACATATTTTCCCTCCCAAAAGTTTTTCCCCATAACTCAAATTCAAATCCCCCACTCAAAACAACTCCTATATTTATTTAATTATTTCTCTCTCTCTCTCTCTCTCCCTCCCCCTCCCTCCCTCCCTCCCTCCCTCTTCTATTCAAAAAATTAAGAAAATAAAAATTTTAAAAATTTTAAAAAAAATAAAAACCAAAAAACTAAAAAAATTTAAAAACTTTAAAAACTTTAAAAATAATTCAAAAAAATCATATAATATATTTTTTGCTGAACCCCAAAAGTTTCTCATATAATATGTTTGCTACTTCAATTAATTTGCTGGACCTCCAAAACTATTTTCTATGATCAAATAAGGTGCACCGTTCCGAAGACGTGCCGTAGGCACGTGTCAACGGGCAAACCTAGTTATATTATATAATAGATAGATAGATAGATAGATAGATAAATTGATAGATAGTAATTTACACGTGTGATGCACATTTAATATATTTAAAAAATAAAGTAAAAAATCTGATGTAGTGAGCACTCGAACTTGAGATCTCCTTTATATTGGTTATGTACGTACAATGCACAAATTAGTAGATTGACAAATGACACTAAGGCCTTCTTCCATTATAATTATAATATTAGAGATTAGAGATATAGCGACCGTCCATAGTTGCTATTTTGAATGGGATAAGGTTAAGAAAAATGTGATATCATAATTTTGTATAGGAAGGTAGTCTATGAGAGAGAAGGGTCATAGTCGAAGAATCAAGTTAACTGCACATTTAAATTCATGGTCACTTTTCCCCTAAAAAAAGTCGGTCACTTTTCCAGTTTTCCCCTAAGAAAAGTTGATCGTTACTGGATGATTAGTACTTGACTCTCTGAGTTATCTTTTCTGTTTAGGGACTTATTAGAATTTAAAAGTTTGAAGTTTCAGGCTTTCAGCAGCCATACTGACCCACTTTTTAAAAATAATTACCAAACTAGTAAACTTTCAAAAATATTTATCAAACTGACTCACTTTTGTAATAAAGACAATAACATCATATGTTATTTTAATGAGTAATGTTTTAGCCACTACCAATTTCACTACCATTTCCTTTACTACCTTAGGTGGCATACTCCTATTGGAGAGTTCTCCCATCTACTCTATCATCCCCTACCTATTGGAGTGTGCCACCTAAGGTAGTGAAGAGAAATGTAGTGAAATTGGTAGTGGCTCTAGCATTACTCTATTTTAATACCTTTTTCAATAGTGGCACCTGTAAATGAAAATTTTAGATGTCACTATTGAAGGTAACTGCATAGGTATATTTCACATTTAATTAGGAACTTCCTGACTCGAGAAAAAATTGTAAGCGTGAAAACATGTTATAACTGAAATTTTAATTAGGTAGGTAGTATGTAATACCATGGATTTTCAAGTGATTCTTGAAATTTTAATATTAAGACTTTTTGGATTGATTTGTAAATATAAATGATTTTGGGGTTATGTGTAAATATTATAAATTTAAGGATGGAAGTTTGAAAGTGGATTTATGGAGTTTTGTGAAAAAGAAACATGATTTTTTTTCCCTTCTGTTCTCTTCCTTTTGTTCGAGCCGCCAGAAAGAAAGAATGAATGAATGAAAATGAAGAACGCAGAGGAGAGGATGTAGGATAATGGCTCGATTCTGGTATTTGGTATCTGCAGTGTTCGAAAGTTTCAGAGTTTTAGTCGACTGGATGGAGGAGCAGTCGACTGTCCAGAGAGGAGTTTTCAAGGACTGAAGATACAGCAGCAGCAGTCGACTGATGAGTCGACTGTCCCGAAGTAACCAGGCGACTGGTATGAAGACCAGTCGACTGTCGGCGGGTTTTGGATCCAGATTCGGCCCAATTCGAAAGGCCCAATAGTTTCCCTATAAATACACCCGTTAGGGTTTTGTAAATGGTAACACCTTATTCGGATTTTGAAGCCGTCATCTCTTGTAAAAGCTTTGTTTGCCCATTGGTGATCATAGTAAAGAAACCCCAACCGCCCCTTGTGGATGTAGGCATCGTTTTGCCGAACCACGTAAATCTTGTGTTCTTGTGTTGCTTGCTTTTCTGTTTTTCTCTCGCTGGTTCTCTCTTTGTTTCCGCGTTGGTTTGATTGTTGGTTTGATTCTTATTCGCGCACAACAAGTGGTATCAGAGCTCTTGGTTCGACCTAGAGGGAGATGGCGGGTGATGCAGATGCAACCAAGGATGTTGTGGGATCAAGTTCGTCAAGAACAACGATCCACAACGCAAAATTTGAAGTTGAAAAATTTGATGGGACAAACAATTTCGGGATGTGGCAATGTGAGGTGTTGGATGTTCTTGTTCAACAAGAACAAGATGTTGCTTTGGAGGTAGAAAAACCTAAGGATATGTCCGAAGCAGATTGGAAGAAGTTGAATCGAGTTGCGTGTGGGACTATTCGGCTCTTTATTGAGAAGGCTCAGAAGTACGATTTGATGAGGGATACCATTGCTGCGGTGTTGTGGAAGAAACTCGAAGACAAATACATGAGGAAAAGTTTGGAGAATCGGCTGTATTTGAAGAAGAGACTTTTTCGCTTCACCTATACGGAAGGTATGTCTATGAATGCTCATGTTGAATCATTTAATAAATTATTGGCTGATTTGTTAAATTTGGATGAGCAAATTAAGGATGAAGATAAAGCCCTAATTCTATTGAATTCATTACCTGAAAGTTATGATCATTTAGCAACTACTTTATTATATGGAAAAGATACTGTGAAATATGAAGATGTTGCAAATGCTCTGTTGAATAATGAAACTAGGAGAAGGGATAAAATGGTTGATAGAGAAACTTCTGAAGCTTTAATTGTAAGGGGCAGGACTGAGACCAGATCTGAGTCCAAATCTGGGAAAAAGGGAAACAAATCTCGTTCCAAATCGAGAGGAGTTTCGAAGGACAGGAAAATACCGGCCAAAGATGAATGTGCTTTCTGTCATGAAAGGGGGCATTGGAAAAAGGATTGTCCAAAGCTACGAAATAAGGGAAATTCGACTGCAAATGTGACTGTTGATAATTTAGAAAGTGGCGAGGATTTTTCTTTTGCACTAGCTTCTAGTCCCTCACTTTATCAGGAAGTATGGTTTCTTGATACAGCAGCCTCCTATCATATGTCTTGGAAAAAGGAGTTGTTTACTTCTTTGGAGTATATGGATGGTGGTGTAGTTTTGATGGGAAATGATGCACCTTGTAAGAAGGTAGGAATCGGGAAGATTGAATTGCTAATGCACGATGGTCTTATTAGAGAGCTTTCAGATGTATGGTATGTTCCAGATTTGAAGAAGAACTTAATTTCACTTGGTGCTTTGGAGGCCAGTGGATTGAAATTTGCTAGTGAAGGTGGCATTCTGAAGGTGACTAGCGGATCACTCGTGGTGATGAAAGGGCAAAGAAAAAGAAACTTGTTTTTCTTGCAGGGAAAGACATATTTGGGTGAGGCTGCCAGTGTAACTGAGAAGCCTAAACAGGTTGTTCCCGACTCTACCAGGTTGTGGCATATGCGACTCGGGCATGCAGGAGAAAAGGCCTTGCAAGGGCTTGTGAAGCAAGGGTTGCTTAAAGATACTAAAGGGTGCAAGTTGGAATTTTGTGAACATTGTGTTTTGGGTAAGCAAACTAGGGTGAAATTTGGTACAGCTGTACATCAGACAAAGGGTATCCTCGATTATGTGCACACAGATGTTTGGGGCCCTACTCAGACACCTTCTATGAGTGGTAAACACTGGTTTGTTACTTTTGTTGATGATTACTCCAGACGAGTCTGGGTATATACCATGAAGCACAAAGATGAAGTTTTGACATTGTTCACAAGTTGGAAGAAGAAAGTTGAAAATCAGACTGGTAGGAAGATTAAGGTTCTGAGGTCAGATAATGGAGGGGAATACAAGAACGATCCGTTTCTGAAGTTGTGTGAAGATGAAGGGATCCAGAGGCACTTCACAGTTAGGAAGACTCCACAGCAAAATGGGGTTGCAGAAAGGATGAACAGAACCTTACTTGAGAAGGTGAGATGTATGTTAGCACAGTCTGGATTGAAGAAGACATTTTGGGCAGAAGCTGTTATATATGCAAGCCACATTGTCAACCGTTTACCATCAGCAGCACTTGAAGGCAAAACGCCTATTGAGGTATGGAGTGGTAAACCTGCATCTGATTATAGTTTTTTGCATATATTTGGTTGTTCTGCTTATTTTCATGTAACTGAAACTAAACTTGATGCAAGAGCCAAAAAGGCTATATTTGTTGGTTTTAGTACTAGTGTCAAAGGTTACAGGTTGTGGTGTCCAGAACAGAAGAAGTTAGTAATCAGCAGGGATGTGACTTTTGATGAGACCAGCATGATTAGCTCGGGACAGTCGACTGATGGTATAGGACAGTCGACTGGTGAGCAGCAGAAGAGTAGGACAGTTCTCCAACAGGTGAGTAGCAGAATCTCGGGACAGTCGACTGATGTACAGGAGCAGTCGACTGGTGGTCCTGAACAGCAGAAGAGTGGGAGCTCGGGACAGTCGACTGTTGGCGATAACCAGTCGACTGGTAGGAGAGTTCTCCAACAGGTGGAGTTAGAAAAGTTGTCAGTTGAAAATCCTGTTCCTGTCCAAGATGAAGATGATGTGGTTGATACTGAGAATGACGAAGAAGTTCCTATCCAGCAGGAAGAATCAATTGCAGTAAGAAGGCAAAGAAGAGATATCAAACGACCGTCTCGCTTTACAGATACAGTTGCATTTGCTCTTCCCATTGTGGATGATGAAGTTCCCTCAAACTTCAAAGAAGCCACTAGAAGTTCAGAAAATGCAGATTGGAAAGTTGCTATGGATGAAGAGATGAACTCTCTTCACAAGAATAAGACTTGGGATTTAGTGCAACTACCAAAGGGGAAGAAAGCAATTGGTTGCAAGTGGGTGTATACGAAGAAAGAAGGTCCAAAAGGCAGTATTCGGTTCAAGGCTAGACTAGTTGCAAAGGGGTATGCTCAAAAGGAAGGAATTGACTATAATGAAGTGTTCTCTCCGGTTGTGAAGCATCCTTCTATTCGGATTTTGTTAGCTTTGGTAGCACAGTTTGATCTTGAATTGACACAGATGGATGTGAAGACTGCGTTCTTACATGGGGAACTAGATGAAGAAATTTATATGTCGCAGCCAGATGGGTTCAAAATTGCTGGGAAGGAAAATTGTGTTTGCAGGTTGAAGAAGTCTCTCTATGGGTTGAAGCAATCTCCAAGGCAGTGGTATTTGAGGTTTGATCAGTTTATGAAGGTGCAGAGATATTCCAGAAGTGAGTTTGATCATTGTGTCTACTTCAGGAAATTGCAGGATGGTTCTTTCATATATCTGTTATTATATGTGGATGACATGTTGATTGCCTCTAAAAATGCTAAGGAGATTCAAAATTTGAAGAATCAGTTGAGTTCTGAATTCGAGATGAAGGATCTTGGTGAAGCCAAGAAGATACTTGGGATGGAGATAGCTAGAGACAGAGCAAAGGGCATAGTGAGTTTGACACAGAAGCAATATCTTTTGAAGGTGCTGAAACGGTTCGGTATAGATGAGAAAACTAAACCAGTTAGCACACCCTTAGCCAGTCATTTCAGAATTAGTGCTTCTCAGTCTCCAAGTACAGATGAAGAGAGACAGTATATGGCTAATGTACCTTACACTAGTGTGGTTGGCAGTTTGATGTATGCCATGGTTTGTACTCGACCAGACATCTCTCAGGCGGTGAGTATGGCTAGTCGATATATGCATGATCCAGGCAAAGAGCATTGGCAAGCAGCTAAATGGATTTTGAGGTACATAAGTGGCACCACAGATGTGGGTTTGAAATTTGAAAGGGATGACAATATTAGCAGGTTATTGGTTGGATATGTTGATTCTGACTATGCAGGTGATCTAGATAAGAGGCGGTCTACTACAGGCTATTTGTTTACTATGGCTAGGGCACCTATAAGTTGGAGGTCAAATTTGCAGTCCACTGTAGCGTTGTCTACTACTGAGGCTGAATACATGGCGGTTGCTGAGGCCATGAAGGAAGCCATTTGGATACATGGACTTTTGAAGAGCTTGGGAATTCATCGGGAGAAGGTGGAGGTACACTGTGACAGTCAGAGTGCTATTCATTTAGCGAAGAACCAAGTTCATCATTCGAGGACCAAACATATTGATGTCCGTTATCATTTTGTGCGTGATTTGATAAAGGATGGTGATATTCATTTGGTGAAGATTGGAACAGCTGATAATCCTGCGGATATGTTGACCAAAGTTGTTGGGGCAGCCAAGTTCAAGCATTGCATGAACCTGGCTAATATTTTGCATGTTTGATAATTTGGCATGGGCGATTGGGATAGTACTTTGCTATTGGTTTGTTTAGTATGTGATATCATACTAAGATGGAGTTTGGGTTCGTTTGTTGCATTTGGTGATGAGCAGTTGTTTTGAAGTATTTGTGGAGATTGCTTGGGCTACTTGGAAGATTTCACCAAGGTGGAGATTGTTGGATACTTGACTTGGAAGATCTCGCCAAGGTGGAGATTGTAGGATAATGGCTCGATTCTGGTATTTGGTATCTGCAGTGTTCGAAAGTTTCAGAGTTTCAGTCGACTGGATGGAGGAGCAGTCGACTGTCCAGAGAGGAGTTTTCAAGGACTGAAGATACAGCAGCAGCAGTCGACTGATGAGTCGACTGTCCCGAAGTAACCAGGCGACTGGTATGAAGACCAGTCGACTGTCGGCGGGTTTTGGATCCAGATTCGGCCCAATTCGAAAGGCCCAATAGTTTCCCTATAAATACACCCGTTAGGGTTTTGTAAATGGTAACACCTTATTCGGATTTTGAAGCCGTCATCTCTTGTAAAGGCTTTGTTTGCCCATTGGTGATCATAGTAAAGAAACCCCAACCGCCCCTTGTGGATGTAGGCATCGTTTTGCCGAACCACGTAAATCTTGTGTTCTTGTGTTGCTTGCTTTTCTGTTTTTCTCTCGCTGGTTCTCTCTTTGTTTCCGCGTTGGTTTGATTGTTGGTTTGATTCTTATTCGCGCACAACAGAGGGGAGAGAGAGAGAGAGAGAGAGAGAGAGAGAGAGAGAATTATGATGATGATGACGCTAATGATGATGATGGTAAACAATGACAAAACATTGAAAGAAGATTGGTTAAGGATGTTGTCAATGTCGACAATTTAGATAAAACATTGAAAGAAGATTGGTTAAGGATGTTGTCAATGTCGACAATTTAGATATAATCTTAGATTTCTTGGTTAAGGCGAATGGTGATCCGTAATGCTTTTGTTTTTTATTTGGTTTTTTAATGATTATTGTGATTTATGCATTGTGTTGGCAATTGATTTCTTTTCGTGATATATTCATGAATATGAATTATTGACGAAAATTCTATTTATTTGGTGTATATATATATATATATAAGAGAGAGAGTCCCTTTCCGTCGTGCACTAGGCCGCCGTGTGCACTCGGCTTTCAACCTTCGTATTGACGATCCGAATCATTTTCATTGATCTGCTAATCTAAATTAGTCTAAATAAATAAAATCAAATTATTTGAAATTCATTTGCCCATCCATCATGTGACTATAAAAAATAACGATTTTCAGCCATACAATTTTTTAACGCTTCAATGGATGGCAAATGAATTTCAAATGATTTGATTTTACATATTTAGACAAATTTAGATGTGTAGATTAATGTGACCAGTTCGGATCGTCAATACGAAGACGGGAAGGCCGAGTGCACACGAGTGCACACGGAGGCCTATTGCACAATGGAAGGGGACCTCTCTCTCTCTCTCTCTCTCTCTCTCTCTCTCTCTCTCTCTCTCTCTCTCTCTCTCTCTCTCTCTCTCTCTCTATATATATATATATATATATATATATAAGGGTTGATGCGAAATTTGTTGAAAGTTTTAGAATAAGTTATTTATGTTTCTTTTGATATTTTTGTCATTGTCGTTGTGATGTATATTCATTGACGAAGTTGTTGGTTATGCAAAGAAGTTTATTTTTGTACATCAAGTGTTTGCCATATAGTCTTAAGATGCATAATTTTGGTGTAGTTTATGGATATTGGATATGAAATATTATATTTTGAGATTGGGTAAAAAGATTAAGTGTTTTAAGTATCACATGTCAATATACCGGTATATGAGTCAGGATTTTAAGTAGCCTTTTATGAGCTCTCATGTGTTCACTTTATGAGTGATGAATTCTTTGTGCGCAATAATTGTCCTACCATGGACTGTAGTGGTGTTTACATGTCAACCGAACTATAAGTGGTGACTGTATGAGAGGGGGCATACCTAAAATCCATTGCATGAATACTTGTATCTGATTATTTACGTAATATGACATGCATAAATTATTAGACAAGTATCGCACTAGACATCCTGCTTTGCTTGTTTGTATAATCGCCTTAATTGTTATCAAACTTATATGTTGTAAGAGAATTTGTATTTGAAGTTTTTTTTTCTGAGTTTTTATGAAGTTTTGGATATTTTCATTTATTTTTATGGTATATGTTGAACTCACCAGACGAAAGCTTACCCCCACCATAGTTTGTGTGCAGAATTAGAGTGTAGGGTATGGAGCGTTTGATATTCAGATTAAAGGTTGGAAGGCTTTAGTTAATTTTAGTAGGCTGAACATGTTTATTTGTTGGATATTTGATTATTGTAGAGATATTTATCATTTTGTGAAAACTATTTTGTAAAAGATATTTCGAGGAGATAATTTATAGCTAGGAAGATTTCTAATTTATTGTCGGCTAATGTCCCCTCAATTGTGTACTACGTTCGGGGCATTAAAATTTTGAATTTGAAGAGCCACCACCAGATATAAGTATGATGATAATGATTGGATACATAAAAATGTTGCAAAAAACATTCAAATAGGTGATATGACCGCGGCGAGACTTGGCGAGTGTGAGATTGAAGTTGGTGATTAGTCAAAATTAATTCAAGCACTTAGTGAGTGGTTCACAAAAAAGAAGGTTCAATTCAAATGATGAACATGAAAGTCCATCAAACAGTGAAAGCCCACGAGACTATGTAACTAATAAATGCATGTGGAGGATTCAAGCTTCTATACTGAAAAAGTCAAGAGTCACTACTAATCGGAATGGATTTAACGGCATATCTATCCTGGTGTCTATGTCCAAACGCCGCGATAGATCGTCATTATAATATTTTTTTTAATAGCGGGCCTCTATAACGGCGGTGATATATTACGCCGTTATATATTATATATATAACGGCGGTTTTATAGTCACCGCCGTTATAGGTCAAACATTAGCTATTCCCTGTTCATTCCCCCCCTCCCCCCCCCTCCCCCCCCCCCCCCCCCAAAAAAAAAAAAAAACATTAGCTATTCATTTACCCTGCCGAATTAATCCTCCCGCTCCAATCTTCATTTCCCCCCAAAAACGAAATTCTTCTAACCCTAACTACTCACGCGCCGCTCCACTATCCCGTCTCCAAAATCTCTCTCTCTCTCTCTCTCTCTCTCTCTCTCTCTCTCTCTCTCTGACCAGTCGCCCCTCTCCCCATTCGGCGCCATCTTCCCCTCTCCCCATTCGGCTTCGTCGCCCTTCTCCATTCAAGAAGAAGCTCCGCGTGGATTCATTCTCTATTTGATTGGTACATTTCACATCCTCTTAGTTCTGATGTCACTTTCAATTTTTCTGGATTAGGGTTCTGTTAACTTTGCTTAATTTGAAATGGTGGCCATCTGAGAAGTGTGATTATGGGACTTGTAGTTGGGGGCATGCCTCTCTCCTAAATCTCGTGAGCTTTTTTTTTCTTTTGAACACAATCTTTATTTTTTGGGGGACATTGTGGTTTTGGGGATGTGGGTTTTTGTTGGCATTGGTGATTGAATAATGGGTTGGTTTGTGATATGGGATTGATTGTCTTGATTTGGTAGAAATTTGTTAGCCCATTTGCTATAATGTTATCTTTTAGTTGAATGATGTTTTGTATGAACTGAGTTGATTGTTTTATATTTCGATTTTAGACAATTTGCTATGTAGTTTTCCCCAGATTTTCCCTTTTTTATTATATTTAAAAATAAATAAAAAAACTTATACTCAAAGAGGATAACCCAGATTTTAGTGTTGCTTGTACTATTATTAGTACTTTTCTTTGGTAGGGAGGGAAGAGAAGGGGAGTACTGCCGCCCCCTATTTCATTAGAGAGAAGTTGACGAAACAAAATCCAGAGGACTGGGAACTTTTGTCATTACTTATTGATTTGGGTTGAATTGGTAGAGAGACGAGTTTATAGAGATTAGAGAATATGCGCATTTGATGGTTGGAGGTATTGAGGGCTGGTCTATAATTTGTTTTACTAGTTTTAGTATTTTTTTTAAAAATATTAGGATATTAGGATTAATGCAATTAGTATCGAGACTTGTTTACTTTTTTGTGGTTTAGAATGAAATTTTAGGAAGGGAACATGGCCAAAAAGTGTGGCCATTTCATGATACCAAATTGTATTGTAATTTTGAAACTTCACTAATCCATTGGAATTATTAAAATTTAGAATTCCAGCTTAATTTCAATTAATTTGAGTTGATTGGTAGCTTGAGAGGTATCATTGTTAATAGTTGGTCATTTAAATGAATGATTTTGTTGTTCTTTCCCGCAAAATCCTATTGGCCGATTGATTATTTTGAAGCATTCTATGACTTAATCAAGTTCTTCCTTCATAATTTTTCCTTCTAATTATACTATAAGATACTTATTTTCCTACCATAACAATGGAATGGAGAATTTCTTCTCCAGTGTGTATATTGTTAGAACCTGAATATAAAATAATAAGAAATTCCAACAAAGTTGTGAAGAAATCAAATACAGAAAGGAAAACAGTAGACAATAAACTTGTACAGAGTCGAGATTTTGAAGAATCTCTGTCCTTAAAGCAGAATTTGCCCCGTAGTGTGACGGTTACCGGCAAATCGCTTCCCAGGATACAACTGTACCTTCTCTGAAGATGCAGCACCCTTGCTTCAGAGACAACGAACTGCTGTCTGTGTGTACTCTCAGCTGACAGATATTGGACTCAGAGCAGAGGAAGAAGAAGAGGAAGACTGAAGTGCAAAAAAATTTTCTGTATCCCCCTGGGAGCTGATGTCTGGGTCTGGATATATAGATAAGGGTTGGACTGGAGACTGTTCAGCAGCCATTACTCTGTAACAGCAGAGTAATGGGGACTCTTCAGCTTAGTAACTGGTGAGCCATTACTCTGCTGTTACAGAGTAATGGCCTCAGTTACTGAATCTGAAAAGTCTTTTCAGTTCAGTAGGGGAAGAGGCTGTCTGGGCAAAAAGGTAAAATAAAATTTTAAGCCAGACCAGACCAAACCAAACCAAGCCAAGCCGAGCCGAGCCGAGCCGAACCGAACCGAACCGAACCGAACCGAGCCGAAGTTCAGTAGGGGAAGAGGCTGTCTGGGCAAAAAGGTAAAATAAAATTTTAAGCCAGACCAGACCAGACCAAACCGAGCCGAGCCGAACCGAAGCCGAAGCCGAAGCCGGGGCGGGGGCCGGGGCCGGAGCCGGAGCCGGGCCGGGCGGGCGCGCGCGCGTGCGCGCGTGTGTGTTTGTCATTTTGGCTAAGTCCTCTCTCCACTACACGTTAGTGGTAACCCCCGGGCCACGCCCTCTAGTCTAGTTTTCTAGTATATATACTAGTAACAATCTTTCCCAATTTCCGATATGGGACTATCCATTTGTTAAGTTGGTACCTTTCAAGTACCCAACTTTGGATCAACATTTCTCATTCATACGGAATTCGTTTTTGGCAAGTGAGTATACTACGGAATAGTACTCGACGAGAGGATCGCAATCCACTCATTTTCCGGTGCCGCCGGTGGCCGGAGCTTGCCGGAATCCGGCCCGGAAAACTGCAAAAATTAATTCCAACAATCCCCCACATGAATGGAAATTACCAGACCATGTAATCCAGACACGACAGAAAAAACAAAAAACATGACAGAAAGACTCTGAGAGTACAATCGGAAAATCACTGCATCAGGAATGGTAGTAATTTTTCAACTTTGAACCACCCTTAGTAATTAGCTATCGGATTCACTTGACCAGGTAGTGATCATGATGTCTTGAACTACCCGGGCGTTCATGTGAACCTAGACAATAACTATCACACAGTTTCATCTCCTCACAGAACAAAGTTCTCTTGTTGTGTTCATTTTGGCCTTGAACATCCCTGGTTAATCATGAGTGAACTTGGAGAATGTAGCCTCTCTTCATTCTCCTAGAAACGGCCCCATTTCACACTCACAAGGTGATTTCCCATAAAGAGTATCCTGCTATACCCCACTTTTATTTCAAAGCTATGGGAATCATTAAAAGCCAAGCTTATCCTAACTATTTGCAGGCAGCACTTGTTTTATCATCCTAAGAATGGGTATGAGATGTTAATCTCTCAGTGCTTTCGTCGATTCAACAAGATTTAGTTGTCCCTTTGAACCTAGATCTTGGGATCTCCAATTTCTAAGTAGGATTTCCATCAAGTATCCTCTTTCGTCATAGGCTTTAAACCCATTCCTCTTGATGATCTCACAACCTGCTCTCGCGACAGACCTTTAGTAAATGGATCCGCTAGGTTGTCGGCCGATTTTATATATTCTATAGAGATTACTCCATTTGAGAGCAGGTGTCTAATGGTTTTGTGTCGCCTTCTGATATGACGAGACTTACCATTATACATGCAATTCAGTGCCCGTGCTATAGCCGATTGGCTGTCACAGTGTACACATAAGGCAGGCACTGGTTTTTCCCACATAGGAATATCCTCTAAAAAGTTGCGAAGCCATTCTGCTTCTTCTGCCGCTTTGTCTAAAGCAATGAACTCAGATTCCATGGTGGATCTGGCTAATAGCGTTTGTTTAGAGGATTTCAATGACACAGCTGCACCACCAAGTGTGAAAACATATCCACTTGTGGATTTTGAGTTCTTTGAGTCCGATATCCAGTTGGCATCACTGTAGCCTTCCAGTACTGCGGATATCTGGTGTAATGCAGCGCATAACTCTGAGTATGTCGCAAGTAGTTCAATACTCTTGTTATTCCTTTCCAGTGACTTCGTCCTGGATTACTCGTGTATCGGCTCAGTACGTTTACCGAATGTGCTAGGTCCGGTCTTGTACAATTTGTTAGGTACATCAGACTACCAATTACACGTGCATATTCCAGTTGTGATATGCTTTCGCCTGTATTTTTGAACAGGTGAAGACTTGGATCGATGGGACTTTTTGCTGTCCCATTGGAATAATTCTTGAATCTTTCAAGTACTTTCTCAGCATAATGAGCTTGAGACAAAGTAATCCCCTCAGATGTCCTGCAGACTTTGATTCCTAGTATGACATCTGCAACTCCCAAGTCTTTCATGTCAAACTTGCCACTAAGCATGCTCTTAGTTTGTTTGATAATGTCGTTATTGCTTCCAATAATGAGCATGTCGTCTACGTATAGACAGACCAGAATGTATCCATTTGGAGTATCTTTGATGTAGATACATTTATCACATTCATTTATTTTGAAACCATTTGACATCATAACATTGTCAAATTTTGCATGCCATTGCTTTGGAGCTTGTTTCAGGCCGTACAATGATTTTACAAGCCTGCACACTTTATTTTCCTGTCCAGGAACTACGTAACCCTCAGGTTGTTTCATGTATATTTCTTCTTCTAAGTCCCCATTTAGAAATGCAGTTTTAACATCCATTTGATGTATTTCCAGGTTACGTAGAGCTGCAATAGCTATCAACATTCTTATGGATGTTATTCTTGTAACTGGGGAATATGTATCGAAGAAATCTAGGCCCTCTTTTTGCCTAAATCCTTGTACCACAAGTCTAGCCTTATGCTTCTCTATTGAACCATCTGGTTTCAATTTTTGTTTGAAAATCCATTTGCATCCTAGAGCTTTACATCCAGAAGGCAAATCGACTAACTCCCATGTATGATTTTGCATAATGGAGTCTATTTCACTTTTGATTGCTTCCTTCCACATAGGAGCATCAGGCATAGACATGGCTTCCTTGAACGTTCTGGGCTCATTCTCTAACAGAAAGGCCGTCACAAAGTCAGGACCAAATGATTTTGATGTTCTAGCCCGTTTACTTCGTCTAGGCTCATCGGTATCCTGTTCTGGTTCATCAACTGAAGTGCTTGCAGTCCCTTGTTCACGTGTACGTTTAGGGTACGTAGTATCCTTGCACGGAAACACGTGTTCAAAGAATGAAGCATTTCTTGATTCCATTATTGTATTTACATGGATATCCGGTATATCCGATTTGTATACCAAGAACCGATATGCACTACTGTTGTGTGCGTAGCCTATGAATATGCAATCAATCGTCTTAGGTCCGATGGTGACCTGTTTCGGGTTAGGTACTGCCACTTTTGCTAGACACCCCCACACTTTGAGGTATTTATACGAAGGTAAGTTACCTTTCCACAATTCGTATGGTGTCTTGCCGGTTTTCTTGTGAGGTATTTTGTTGAGAATGTAGTTGGCAGTCAGCAACGCTTCCCCCCACATGTTTTGGGGTAAGCCAGAATTCAACAACAAGGCATTCATCATCTCCTTTAGAGTTCGGTTTTTGCGCTCGGCTGTACCGTTTGATTCGGGTGAGTAGGGAGCAGTTGTCTGATGAACTATTCCATGTTCCGAGCAGAACATGTTAAATGGTGCATCATATTCTCCTCCTCTATCACTTCTAACGATTTAAATCGTTTTGCCAAGTTGATTCTCAACCTCAAGTTTATATTCTTTGAATTTATCCAAAGCCTCATTTTTGCTATGTAACAAATATACATAACAGAATTTTGTGCAATCGTCTATGAAAGTCACAAAGTACTTTTTGCCACCTCTGGTCTGCACATATTTTAAGTCACACAGATCTGTGTGAATGAGACCTAGAGTTTCTGTGTTTCTTTCTACAGAACGTGATGGAGTTTTAGTGAGTTTGGCCTCCGTGCAAACTTCATATTTTTCTGAGTTATCTACCTTAAACTTTGGTAGCAAATTCATGTTAACTAATCTACGCATAAAATTTACATTAACATGGCCTAGTCTTTCATGCCAAACAGAAGAAGACTCAACAACATAGGCAATAGGAGTTATTTCATTAACTTTGGGAACAGCAGGAACAATAGTTTTAGGGATGACTGTCATTACATTAAATTTGAACAGTCCATCCTTTACATATCCTTTATCCAAATATACCCCATTCTTGGACAGTACAAAATTATCAGAAACAAGTACAACTTTGAACCCATTCTTACTTAGCAAAGAACCTGATATCAAGTTCTTTCTAATGTCTGGGACATGCAGCACATTTGTGAGTGTTAGCTCTTTGCCTGAAGTCATTTTCAGCACTATCTTCCCTGTTCCTTCAATTTTGGAGGTGGAAGAGTTTCCCATGAACAGCTGTTCATCTTTGTTGCACTTCTGATAGGAAGTGAACATTTCCTTGTCCGAGCAGATATGCTTGGTGGCCCCAGTATCGTACCACCATTCGCGAGGATTGCTCCCCACAAGATTTACCTCTGAAACAACAGCACAGAGGTCCAGGTCAGAGAGACCAGTGGACAAGTTCTCAGCTATGTGTACATGGGATTTTTCATTTCCTTTTACATGTCCAGATTTTGAATAATTACTGTCCTTACTGCGACACTCAGAAATTTTGTGCCCCAACTTACCACACTTGTGGCATTTCCCAGCAAACCTCTTTGCAAGAGGTTTTTTGTTGGAGGCTTGTGGCAGAAACTTCCTCTTCTTGCCCTTCTGTTCATGCTCCACCACATTAGCCTTTTCTATGGACTGAGTTCCATAGGACCTCTCAGCCTTGCGATTCTCTTCTTCAATCCGCAACCTGATAATTAGATCTTCAAGAGACATCTCCTTTCGTTTGTGTTTGAGATAGTTCTTGAAGTCTTTCCACCCAGGTGGAAGTTTTTCTATGAACGCTGCAACCTGGAATGGTTCGCACAGCGTCATATTCTCTGCAGCAATGTCGTGCATTATAACCTGCAGTTCTTGGACTTGACTCACCACAGTTTTGGAGTCAATCATCTTGTAGTCCAGAAATTTGCCGACAACAAATTTCTTGGACCCGGCGTCTTCAGTTTTGTACTTCTTTTCCAGGGACCCCCACAGGAGTTTGGATGTCTTGAAGACACAGTAGACGTTGTACAGAGAGTCTACCAGGCCATTCAGGATGTAGTTCCTGCACAGGTAGTCCCCCTGTGTCCACGCGTCAACTGCTGCAACAGAGTGTGCTTCCATTGGCGCCAGCATCGGGGCAGATTCATTGAGGAATCTGTCCAGCTTCAATGTGGTCAGGTAGAACTGCATCTTCCCCTGCCACTTTTTGAACCCAGTTCCATTGAACTTCTCCGGTTTTTCTCCCACGCTTATGTGCGTGGGCAGAACGACCGAATGTGCCGCAACCGATTGTGCAGTCACATTCTGGGTCACCGGAGTTTGGGTACTGATAAGCCCAGCAGCAACTTCAGTTTGTGTGTTTTCCATGTTTTGATTTTGTTCTCTGAAATTGGGTGAAACAGAAACTATTAGCTATTTTTCCGAACAGAACCTGTAAACAAACTTCACAAAATTGTTAGAATCTGTGAGGAAAAATTCTGCTTTAAGATTGTTAGAACCTGAATATAAAATAATAAGAAATTCCAACAAAGTTGTGAAGAAATCAAATACAGAAAGGAAAACAGTAGACAATAAACTTGTACAGAGTCGAGATTTTGAAGAATCTCTGTCCTTAAAGCAGAATTTGCCCCGTAGTGTGACGGTTACCGGCAAATCGCTTCCCAGGATACAACTGTACCTTCTCTGAAGATGCAGCACCATTGCTTCAGAGACAACGAACTGCTGTCTGTGTGTACTCTCAGCTGACAGATATTGGACTCAGAGCAGAGGAAGAAGAAGAGGAAGACTGAAGTGCAAAAAATTTTTCTGTATCCCCCTGGGAGCTGATGTCTGGGTCTGGATATATAGATAAGGGTTGGACTGGAGACTGTTCAGCAGCCATTACTCTGTAACAGCAGAGTAATGGGGACTCTTCAGCTTAGTAACTGGTGAGCCATTACTCTGCTGTTACAGAGTAATGGCCTCAGTTATTGAATCTGAAAAGTCTTTTCAGTTCAGTAGGGGAAGAGGCTGTCTGGGCAAAAAGGTAAAATAAAGCCGAGCCGAAGCCGGGGCCGGGCGCGCGCGCGTGTGTGTTTGTCATTTTGGCTAAGTCCTCTCTCCACTACACGTTAGTGGTAACCCCCGGGCCACGCCCTCTAGTCCAGTTTTCTAGTATATATACTAGTAACAATCTTTCCCAATTTCCGATATGGGACTATCCATTTGTTAAGTTGGTACCTTTCAAGTACCCAACTTTGGATCAACATTTCTCATTCATACGGAATTCGTTTTTGGCAAGTGAGTATACTACGGAATAGTACTCGACGAGAGGATCGCAATCCACTCATTTTCCGGTGCCGCCGGTGGCCGGAGCTTGCCGGAATCCGGCCCGGAAAACTGCAAAAATTAATTCCAACATATATTGCTATATGCACAGGTACTCAGATGTCAGAATAACAAAATATTGAAACATGGTTAGGATAGGAAAAATCTACTACTTAATACAATATGATTTATTTTATTATTGTTTATCATTAAGTAAAAATAGAGTGCTTTAGAATTCAGAATTTTAGAAATTGGGTCTTGATGGAAGACACACTATGTTTTGAATGATTAGGCAATGTTGAGATTTATTAAATAAACACTAGTTAAATTTGTAACCTATTCAGGTGCTACATAATTGCTTGCATCTGATTCATTCTGCACTGAGCCTTCAATTGGTCAAAATTTTATGTTCATTCTGCACAACAATTTTAACTATGTTTTCTCTAATAAATACAACACTCAAGGGCTTAGCTACAGTCATCCAACACTCTTTTCTATACCGATGTGGTATAGTTATATTCCTATCTAATTTTATGCATATCTAGTCTGTTTAGCCGCATGGCCAAGATTTGGTAAATATTACTCTGCAGGCATTTACTTGCTAGGTCATCTCATATCTTAACTGTTCCTAGTCCCTTTCATATTTTAAAAAAATAAATATACTCTGAAATATATCTTAACTTGCAATTGTTTGATTTTGACCCTTTCCTGTGAGGCCAGCTAGCCCCAGGCCAGCATGTACTCTCCCTTCCCTTTAACATGTCTTCAAATATGAAATTTTCAATGTGAGGCCATCTCGGTGTGGTTCGTCCACACCGAAACTCTTTATATAGAAAGGTCTTTGAAGCTATCAAATCAGTGTTCAAGGGAACTTAAATTGCAATAAGTAAGTGAATATGGTTATAATTTACACCTGCTAATTGTGTTTACATGAGAGAAATTGTTTTTCATCTCTCCTATGCCTATGATTGTTTGTTTAGCCACTTTGACTTTCTTTTATCACACTTTATTAAACCCTTCAAGATCCAAATTAGTTTTAAAAAGCCCTTCAGTTAAAATATTATGTGCAAAAAAATAACTACAAGTATAAATGTGTTGTATTTCTGTTTAAAAAAATTTCTCTAATAAGATTACTATATCAGATCTTATTACAATATATATAATTTCTGTAGTTTTTTTTTTCTTTCTTATCAAAATAAATATATCTATTGTGTACTACTTCTGTTAAAATAGTGTACAATATAATGTACTGATATGCAGTGCAGTTAAAGTAAAGCATTTGTGATAGAATGTTTTGTATTGTTTTTAACTGATATATGCTTCTGTTTATGGAGGATATCCTTCATCCAGAAAGTTTAATTTAATTGTGTATTAATAGAAAGGGTGATTTTAATTTTAGGATGTTTCTCAAGTATACAAAGAAAGTAAAATGCCTAATGTAAAAAGTCACAGTAATGAGGAGTTAAGAATAAATTTTCATTGTGAGAGAGAGACTGATACATATACTGTTGACTTAATTACAATCATATGTCAATTAACTCTAATTTTATCTTCAGTGCAGAACTGATCATTCTATTGTTTTCAAAAAATTCTAAGTAAACATATCACTGTCTTCTATCACATGGATTAGCTGTCATACCTTTATTTGATACCTTGAGTCAGTGACTATAACTACACTTTGGTGTGGTGGATGCACACTCAAACACTAATCAGATCTACACCATGAAATTCTACATGCACTATTTCTGAAGGGTCACACAGAATGTGTGAGCTGGTTTCAAAGCCTTAAAAACACCAATCAGAAACCCCCTCCAACTTACAGTTCCCCCCTTCTCTTTCTCCCTCCTCTCCTCAATCCCTTGCTAATCCCATTCACTAAACATGGACTTATGGCTCTCTTCATGGGCACTTCTAGTGTTACATAACTGACAAACTGTCGGGCAAAAGATGTCGCACCTTGTTCTTTTTATTTAATAAAATAAATGTCATACAAAGCAAGTGAGTACTGTAGCAAACCTTAATAAAATTTTGGCTCTTGTCATCCAAAGCTCTTTTCAGAAGATCAGCTCTTGTTAAGTAAGCTCTTTATGTACGTATTTTAGTTTTATTTAGATTTTGGCTTGAGCTCTTTTTGGCTCTATCTATTATATCAAAAAAAAAAAAAATCACAAAAAATTCGAACGCTTACCTAATTTTATTTTGATCCGTTCGTTCATGTTGTACCTGTATAGATGATCTGATACATATCGAGGTATATATCCTCCATATCTGATAAACATTGCACTTAGTTTTCAGTTTTGTTCCATTTGAGTGTTGGCATGCTAACATTGTGATCTAAAATGAGATGCGATTGTGACAAGGGGAAGGAGACTAATTAATTTATGTATCTCCCTAGATTTAGACTGCATCTATACATAGGTTTCATCAACAGACAATTAGATTGCATCCTATTAAATCCAAAGTAACAACAAATCAGTAGATAACTTCAATAATTTCATAAAAACTAACTATAATTAATTATTAACAGTGAGTGACTCATATTTTTCAAAATAAAATTCGTAGAAATAGTGAAAAATATAGATATTATACTATCAAAAAAGAAAATGGAATTATTCAAAACTGAGATAGAATTCTTAGGAACAAAATTATCACATGAAGGAATATAATTACAACCACATATAGCAGAAAATAAAAACTTTTCCTAATATCCTAAAAGAAAAAAGAAAAGTACAATCTATAATAGGGTTACTAAATCAAACAAGAGGTTACATACCAAATTTATCAGCAAAAACAAATTGGTTACAACAAAAACTGAAAAAGTTTAAGAAATGGGAATGGACCCCGGAGGATGAAGAGAAACTTAAATTATTAAAACAACAAACTTCAGAATTACATAAACTAAGATTACCTGTTAATGAATGTTCATGGATAATAGAAACAGATGCATGTGAAAAAAATTGGGGAGCAGTAATAAAATTTGTTGAAATAGGAGAAAATGAGAAAAAACTAGCCAGATATACTAGTGGATCTTTCACACAAACCCAACAAAATTACCACATAAACGAAAAATAACTACTAACAATCTTAAAAGCTATAAAAAAATTTGAACTATTTATAATACATACAAAATTTACAGTAAGGACGGATAATACCCAAGCAAAGAGTTGGATTAACAAAATAATACACCAAACCATAGCAAACAAAAGATTGATAAGGTGGCAAATGGAGTTAGCACATTACGATTTCTTAATAGAAAACATAAAAGGAAAAGATAATATTTTAGCTGATTTTTTATCAAGAAATTAACTATTTCACTTGTTGCAGAATGGAAACTAGAGTTCAGCAAATAGAACAAGATATTATTTACATCAAGAAAACAATGGAGCAATTAAAAGGAGCATTTAATCAATTACAACTACAAATATGCGGACTCCAAAGTCTGTTCTATTAGCATGTAAGTCAGCATGTAACCACAGAAAATATGGTGGATAATAATAGCGAGAAAATGAGTGAGATAGGTGAGCCTTCTCAGCCAGTAAAAGAAGAAGCAATTACATCCTCAAATAAAACTACATACAAGGAGACACTTCTTACTGAGAAAGCTCCTACCAAAGTATCGAAGAAAATATTATTTTTACAATATATTCAAAAACTATGCCAAGTAACAGAGGTGAACCAGTTCATCAAGTCCATATCACAACAGCACATGAACAAGGCCATCATCCTACCAGAAGCTAATCCAAGAACAACTAGGGCATTGTTCGAAAGAGGACTTATTCATTGCATCTATCCGTCTAGAGAATGTGAAGAACTAATCCAACTACCAAGAGAAATTTACACAGTAGCCAAAAGTTATTTTGGGCTCACGAATGCCTCAAAAATATATGTCAGAATGTATTCAGTCATCCCCGAGTATCTTAATGACGATGAAGAACTTCCAGCAGAACATGTTATAAAAATAGGGATGACTACCCAAATGATCTATGGAGCATCGAATATTATATCATTTAAAGCTGAAGAATTTGAGAAATTATTCCCAGAAAGAATGGCAATGGGCTTCAGGAACATGTACTGTGAATTAAAAGACATAAAACAAAGAGACAACAATATATGGATCTATGACAACCCAGATCCAGATAAAATAATAATGTATAGTATAGCGAAGATCAAACAGCCACAAGATAAGTATGAGCTGTTTGACAGCTGGTACCAGATACTATCTACAGGAGTATGACAATGACAGAAGAGACAGCTGTATATTACTGTAGCAGAAGATGGAACACCAACATAGATGTGGAGCATGTTAAGATGTCGGCCAAGAGGAATCTCTTTTCCTAGAATAGGCCAAAATGTAATCAGAACAATTATTGTAAGCTGATGTAAGCACTTACGTATTTATCGCAATTATTGAACATATGATGTAAGCAGTGACGCATGAAAACTTGTTGTAAGCGGATCCCTTGGTCTATAAAAGGGAAAGCTAAGAAAGAGAGAAGGCAGAGTACTTTGGAGAGAAAAAATTCCACAAAATCTTGAAGAGTCGCTATTTGTAACAAGTTTGAAGGAAATAAAAATTATCTTTTATGAGTTCATGCATCTACCAGATCTTGTAGAAAATAAGGTATGGATAACTAAATCTTTCTCCCTTAGGGAGAGTTTGTAAGGCTGTGCCTAAATGATCTTTTAAAAAGACCCATTTGCAACCTTCTATAGTTAGACTGTACACCTAACAGAAGAAAACGAGCTAGGTTATGGTTGTCTGTACCGAAGTGCAACTAGTTGTTCCAGACGTATCTCTCGGATGAAGCTCTCTTAAGGGCATAGTAATCCCGAGAGGGGAGGAACGTAAAAGGAGCACAGAAATCGGGGTGCATACCAGAGGTGTTTTATCCACTAGTAGTAACTGGTACAGAGCAGCTCAAAGAGGTTTAACTAGGTCAGAAGCATGATGGGCCGTTTTGCTTTGATTTTTTAGGTACCCTTAGAAATCTCTCTCTACTCTTGATTTTATAATTGATTATTGTTCAATAGGACTAATGGATAATAATAGTTTAAGTATTGCCTCAAAAATTTTCGAATTAATGATTAATTATCAAGAAAGTGATAGAATGCTAGTTTTCGATGTTTATTATCCGCATAGAGTAACTAGCATGAATGACAATTATGAATTCAAATTATTCTTCTTCAGTGTTCAACGAGTAATAATTATAACAATAAATCAAATAAATCCTGGTGAAACAAGTAATATAAATGTCGAAATAATTGATGATTTAACTTTTTATGAAAGATCTTTATTATTCTATGAGAATGATGTATTTAGTAGTTATATCTGGAGCCCTACAACAGTATATAGACAATTTCTAGAAGAAAATGAACAAATTGGAGAAGGAAATAGACATACAGAAGAACTCGAAGAACCACCATATGATAGTAATAGTGAAATATCTGAGACAGAATTAGAATATATGGGAGATCTTGAAGATACATTGGATTACTTTTTTGAGATAGACAATTAATATACATTATTTCGAAGAATATTATTTCACAGAAAATTATCATCTTAAAAAAAAAATTAGATCCTTTAAAGTTTAAAAGTTTTTTGATACTCCCTTTAATTTTATTTTGCAGGAGAGATTTCACGCTTCGCACACAAGTCCACGCTTCGCACCCAAGTGGTATCAGAGCCATGCAGAGCAAGTAATTTTTACCTAATTTATGTAATTTTCCGTAAATTTATTACTAATTTACAAGCTATAGAATAGAAAAACTAAAATCTAATAATAAAAATAGAAATGATCTTAAAACCCAAAAACTTTTAGAATTTAAATAAAAGTCACACATCTTATAAAAATTATTATAGAAAGAATACTATAGAAAATTAATCAAGAACTAGGTCATTTCACTAAATAGTTTCTAAACAGAGTCGTTTCGCTAATTTTTATCAAAAAGTGGGTCATTCCACTAATTAGCTCAATATATTTGTCGTTTACACCACCTCCCTCAATAGTTCACAAATTTTAATTTCAAATTAGTATTTTTTTTAATATAACGGAAAGAGCCAAACGACTCCAGTCCACAGACAACTATATTAATAAATGAGAAATTTCAAATTAGTGTTGAAAGTTGAATTAAGTGCCTCTATCCCACCAAATTCTTGGCCTTTCCAGTTACTCAATTGTAATTTCCATGTAGAACCACCCGAAAGATCAATTAGGAATCCCCGTGCAAATATATGGTTTGTTGTATGAAGTGGTCATTGGTATTAGAACAGTTGAAGAAGTTCTAAGAGCATCCACAGTGGTTTGCTATAATTCTCAATTTGCCATATTATAGCAAACGTAGCGCTGCAACGGTTTCTCATTTTGCCATTTTTTAGCAAACGACCTATATTCGTTTCTCATATTTGAGAAACAGAATAGCGATTCTCAAATTATAGAGGACGGGATATCATATCCCGTCTGATCTATTTTAATATATTCTAATCCTTTCAGACGGTACATCATATACCGTCTCTACTTTTTTTTTATTTTTTTTCAAAAAAAAACTCCTCAGACGGGAGATGATATACCGTCTGAATCAGACGGGATATCATATCCCGTCTGTGAGTTTTTTTTTGTGTCTTTTTTTTTTAAATAGATGAAGGGCCAGGATTCATTGATTAGGAAAAAAAAAATTAAAAAAAAAATAGAAAAATTGTCGGACGGGATATCATATCCCGTCCTTGAATTAAGGGGTCAGTGGACTAATTAATGCTGAGTGGATGGTTTAGGATTAGTAAATTAGGTTAGGATGGTAATTAATTAGGTTTAGTTATTATTATATTATTTAATTTAGTTAATTAATTAGATTTAATAGTTAATAAGTAATTAACTTTTTTTAATTAGGTTTAATAGTTGAGACGGTATATCATATACCGTCTCACTCAATTTTTAAAATTTTTGGCAATTTTTTAGCAAGCGACCACTGCAGCAATCTTCCCTATTTGCTATTACTGTTGTTGCCATTTTTGACAAATAAGAAACACCACTGTGGATGCTCTAAGTGCATTATATTTCTACACGAAAAAGAAATGGCATGAACTCTACAGACACATTGTCCAGTATGTAGACATTTTATTTTGCAGGATCAGACTTACCTGGTTTGGTTTGAAAGCCGAAAGAAAAAGAAGAAAACAATATGATGTTGGAAATCAAACTTCTGAGTCAACTTATGCATCTGTGGACTTGAGAATGTAAGGTCCACATTTCCGGCTGCTATTCTTGAAGATCCACCCTCTCTTGCATTCGGTGGACTGACTGTGAAAGACTTTTTTAGATATTTTTTAAGTCAACTCAGAAATAATTCTCTTTTTAATTTGTGTAACTACCGACTACCGAGACTCTCAAGCCAATGTTATCGGCAAAAAAGAATGATCAACTATAAAGCACAGATATTCTTCGGAGGTCACGTATCACGTATTTAATACATATTGGATGCGATATGCACTGGATACATATCCGGAATATTTAATTAAATAAAAATAAAAAAATATCGGATATGCGGCGATACATTGAAGATACGTCGAGGATATGTCTGGATACTGTTTTTTTTTTAATATGTTATGTAAACATTTGCATAACATACTGATGTCCTGTAAGTTGAAGTCCTGTACTGCATAACATACTGACGTCCTGTAAACCAGTGATAAAAATAATGATAAGAATACTAATATTCTGTAATAAATCAATTACAAAAATCTAATCTCAAAGTTGATAAGAATATGGATCTAATATATACTTGTATAATGTACATGCGATGTACGTCTAAAAAAGTAAAGTCAACAAATTAAATAAATATATATCGAATAAGAAAAAAATAGTTTATATTTGAATGTTTTGATTTGGGCTCCACATGCGGTGCACATTTAGATTTGTTGGATATAGTTTGGACGTGTATTATACGTGTTTATATAGTTACAAAGTTAGGGTACTTTGTTGTTACAAACCTCAACTCTCCCATTAAAATAGTAGAGATTATTAATTATTTTTATTTATTTTATTTAAACGTATCGTAATGTACCTTTATCCTAGTTTTGAGAAATCGACATATCCGCGTATCGGATACATATGGTATCGGATACGCGTAACCATATGCGTGCTTCATAGATAATTAGCATAAACTTTTGAGAACAGAACAGGACACCAGGTTACATATAGAAGTTACAGATTTAACAAAAGTTAACCATGCAACGTGGAACATAGACAAAGATGTAACAGAACAAGGATGAATCACATACAAGTATTCAAATTAATGATTAAGAACTAAAAAATGAGTAAAAGAATTACTATATATTAAACTAACTGTAAATAGATCATTAATAGAGGCACTTTGTACTTGTTCAATTCCCACTTAGTATCTGTTCAAATGTCAATCTCAATCAAACCCTCAATAATATACAATGAAATGAAATGAAAGCCGTCGACTTTCTTCAAGTAATGGACAGCAGATTAGAGATATTATAAAGCTTCCATTTTTTAATCATGGCCATCATGCATTGATAATGTGACATAATCTGCAGTATGTGACAATATGTCTGCGTAAACTTGACTTACTAATGAAAGGTAATCCTACAGTCAACATCAATATTTAACAATTTATCATCCACCTATATCCATTAAGAAATAATGTAAGATGCACTGTACATTATACCAAATTGTCAATGTTACAATATCAAGATAGAACCTCTTATCTGTAAGAAAATATGGAGCTTCTGCACACTTTTAACTCAAAATATGTATGATTCTTGCCTGCTACAAAACTGTAGAGGACCTATCTTCTGTTGAATATATAGGTATATATATTCTAACTATATGTATACTATTATTTATAATAATATTGTATGTGTAATACATGTGTTACACGTACTACCTATATGAATTTTGAATCAAGGTAAAGTTGGACTAGAACCCAGTACTCAAACCCCAATGTTTATCCGATTTATACTGGTTTGGTAGTAGTCTGATTATTCCAATATGAATAATCATAGTATAATATCTCAAGCAGTAAGGATTTTAACCCTAACCATAATTTCTCTTTCTCTTATTCCTCATATTAATCAACAATCTTGAGATATTAGTATTAATTTATTTGAGAGATTAATAAGAGATCAATGATCGTAATTATAGACAACGAAACCATAGTTAATTTGTCAGTTCCATCGCCTTCGCATCGATCGATGTCGTCGCAACCACTTGCGGCTTGAGACCACCTAGCCGCCACCTCCTCCCTCCTCTTCTCGGCTTCTGTGCGAAATCTGTAAGCCCATGTGGATCCAGATCCGAGCCGTGAACCCACAGATCTGATCCGGTCAAACCTGTTGCTGCTGTTGTTGTTTGGTTTATTGTTGGATCTGAACCGCAACCCGTGATCCGACCAAACCCAATCCGCATCCTATCAACCTCTTGATTGTCATCAAGATTCGGTTCACTCAAAACCTTTAATATTTATGCTGCATTTATTTAATCCCATATTCTATTTTATTGTTTTATTAAGCAGTTTTACAGAAAAACCTCATTTTTCACTGAAATTATGCGAGTAGTAATTATCAAAATAAACCCTCTATTTTCTAGAATTATTGTTTATTCCTTTGAGATGGAAAAACATGATCGTTCATACGAGATTCCTAAACTAGAGGCCTTCGATGGTTCTAAATTTAACAGTTGGAATAGGAAAGCACACTACGGGATGAAGTTTATGAAAATATTTTACAATTGCCAAACGACCTATGATGATTGCATTGAGGATGTGGATGATGCAACCTGGGTGAGAGATGATGACTTCTGTAGGGAGTTCATGGTGAACAACATATCAAATTGTCTTGCAGGTGTATACATGAAGTATGAGACTGCTAAGGATATATGAGATAATTTACTGAATGAATTCAAAAAGAAGGAGAAGGTCTCTAAGACTCATTTGGTTGAAAAATTCAAAGCTTTTGAATTCAAGGAGGAGACTGTCATTCTCCCTCAGGGAACTGATCTTGACAACTTTGTACGTAAACTGAAAGCTAAGAATATGATAATGTTATGAGTTTCTTACTGGAGCAATAATCTTTAAATTATCTACATCATGGCTATTTTTTAAGACTAAGATGTATAGATAATCGGAGCAGATTAAGCTTTCACAACTTAAACGATGTATTATTTTAAAGATGATACTAGAACTAGGATTAAATTGGAATTTGTCAATAAACAACTCTCTACTGCTAATATATTAACCAGTGACAAACGTGTTCATAAGTTAAAAAAGAACAGGCTTAATTCTAAGGGTAAACCGTCTAACTGGGAAGTCACTAAGAAAATTGATAAAAAGAAAGGAAAGTGCTATAACTGCAGAAAGTGTGGTCATTATGCTACCGAATGTAGGCTACCCAAAAGGGAACAACCTAATAAAGAAAAGGTGTACTTGTTAAAGGAAAATATTGAGCACACCAATTTATTTGTATTGTTGGTGACGATAAGGCCAATACCTCTACTACTTGGTTGTTGGATTCGGGAGTCAAATGCCATGCTTGCAATGATAAAAGCCTATTAACTGGTCTCAAGGATGCAAACGGGTCTGTCTCGAGGGCAAATGGAGAACCAGTCGGGGTGCTTCAGATTGGAACTGCGAATCTTAGTTTCTCTTCAGGTAAAAAATTAATTTTAAATAATGTTAAATATGTACCTGTTTTAGCAAAGAACTTAATCTCTATTAGCTTACTAAATAATGCTGACATGGTATTTTCAATGATCAGTGGAAAAGCTATACTATCAGTTCATTCATACTATTTTGGTTGTGCTTCTTTAGTCAATGACATGTATAAACATAGTTTAGCAAATGAAGTGACTAATGTTGTTAGTTACAAATTGTGTAGTCCTCTTACATGGCATAATAGGCTGGGACATGTGAACTATGTTAAATTACTTGTTGTTCACTACAAACTGCAAGGGTTCTAACGACGTTTATATCCTGGCGTTTGGTCAAAATGCCGAAATAGATTGCGCTATTTCTTTTAGTTTTAAATTTTCACATATATATCTCGACCTTTGGACAAAATGCTGGTATAGGTCAGACATATACCGGCGTTTGTATATGAAATGCCGGAATATACATCTTCTATACCGGTGTTTATGTTAAAAATGCCAATATAGATCATGAAAATATTGAAGAAAAAAAAAACCTAATATCTATTTTCCACCCGCACCATTTTTCATCCCCCACCCAATCTTTCTCTCTCTCTCTCTCACTGCCACTCTCACCCTCACCGCCGCCCCTCCCTAGTCGCCGTTGACTTTCTCTTCCCCTCGCCGTGCTCCTTTTTTGCCGCCTCCCCTCCCTAGTTGCCGCCAGAGTCCTGGCCGTCGACTCCCTCTCTCCTCTCTCTCAGAATCCTCAATCGAAACATGGCTCCAAATCCCTGAAGTCGGTGCCTCTCTCCTCACCTTGCCGTCACCTTCCTTTCCTCCTCGAATCCCGAGCCCGACGCCAACCTCTCCTCTCCACGGGTGCTCGCATTTGGACTTCGGCTGTTGCTTAGGGATTCACTTTCACTCATGTTTTGATTGCTCACTTCTTCAAAATTTGATTTTGAGCTCTTAATTTTGTCAAATTTGAGATTTTGTGTGATTTGTGTTAGAATTTTTTTTTTTTTGATCATTAAAGGTTAGGCCTAGGCCTCCCCCGTGTTTCATTAAAAAGTTTTTAATAAAACAATAATCATACACGAACAATGTAGTTCATCACCCACAAGCGGGCCATGAAGCTCATTCTCCGACCACAAAATAAAGGTACCCCTACCATACATGATAGTGACAGACCCACAAAATAAATACATAAAAAAGAACAGCCACCTAAAGAGCATACAAACACCATACTCCCAAAATATACCCAAAATACATCACACTCCGAAGTCCGACTACATGCACCCCAAATTCCCAACAAGAAGACCCATGTGCATGTTCCACCCTCCATCGAACCGGGTAGTTACCCTACTTGCGATGTACCCTCCCTTTCCTGTGGTTGTTCCTGACCGGTGGCCACGTCGGTGTACATATCCTTGGTCTTCTTCGTTAGCTATTCACCTGCCGTGTTAGACCAGAATATGATGTTAGCAATAACCTTAAGGAGCAATTGTTGATGCATGATGTGTCTGTGTGTAATTCTAAAAATTCTATTGTTCCTTTCTAACCAAATACCCTAGCATATAGCTGCAATCCCAATACCCCAAATATCAAAATTCATGCTTCGAATGTGTCCTAGTTTCCAGCCCCCCAAGCGTCAGTTATCGTTTGTGGTCCTGTCCCTTGGCTACCCATTCTGTGCAGTAGATCCTCCCAAATTGGCCTTGCGAAGCTGCATGTCACTAGTAGATGGTCCACCGTTTCATTATCCTGGTTGCACATAACACAATTTGTCGGACCTTGCCATCTTCTTCTGGCCAAGTTGTCCCGTGTTAGAATTACATTTCGGCAAGCCAACCAATTAAAAGTCCTTACTTTAAGTGGTACTTTCGCCTTCCAAACCGGGTCGTTTACTCGAACTCCCCCATCGCTTATCCTTTTGTACGTCGATCTCACCGAGAAGACGTTGTCTTTTTCTGCTTCCCATTTAGGTTTGTCTTCATGATCGCTCCCCACCGGTTTCCAATCTTGTAGGAAATTAATAAGCTCCTGTTTTTGTCTTCTTGCCTCTCTATTTAGTCCGGGTGTAAGTCTCGGCCTCCACTCCTCATTCCTCCAGTTCCTAGCCACCCGATCAAACTTATCTGTAGCGAATTTGTATGCTACCGGGAATCTTCTCTTTAGAGTAATCGGTCCACACCATTTTTCCTTCCAGAAACATGTGTTAGCTCCATTGCCAATGGTAAATGTAACCCCTGAGATGAAAATGTCTCTAGTGTGAGTCACCCTACGCCAAAACCCCGATGCTGATTCCTGATTTTTCTGTTTCTAGTGCATGCAGCCATTTTTCCAGTAAGACGCCTTAATGAGTCTAGCCCATTTTGCCTTGGTCTTAATTTTGAGTTTCCACCACCACTTGCATAGTAAAGCTTGATTCATTTGACGAATGTTGACCACCCCCAATCCACCAAGCTCTTTTCGTCTGCACACAATACCCCATTTGATTAATGCATACTCTTTCCCTTCTACTGTCCCATGCCATAGAAACCGTCTTCTGAGTCTGTCAATTTTTCTGATTACCCAAACCGGTATCTCGTAAAAAGACATAGTAAAGAGGAATAGCGCTAACCACCGAATTGAGCAATATTAAGCGTCCCCCAAAAGACAATATTTTACCTTTCCATCCCTCTAATCTGCTAGCAATTCTGTTGATTAGGTCAAGCCAGTTCACCCTCTTAATATTTTCGGTGCCGGTCGGTAATCCGAGGTACTTAATAGGTAGTTTCTGTACCGGGCAGTTAAAAATATTGGCTATAGTGTTGTCCTCTTCTTCTGGATCCCCAAAAAAAGTGATGAAGCTTTTGTGGAAATTGACTTTTAGTCCCGACCACTCTTCAAATAAGTATAGGCCCCACTTCAAGAGAGTAGCCTGCACAATGTCACACTCACCGAAGATTAGAGTATCATCCGCATATTGAACGCTCATAACAGCATAGATTGGATGTGTAATTAGTTAATACTTGAGATTTGAGAAAAATATGTCATCTTGTTGGGTAAGGGCTTGGACTTTGATAATGTTGATGTAGTTAATTCATATTTTATTTTGTAGTAGGATATAGCTTTGCATTTATTGTTATTCGAACCTTTGTTTGTGGCATAATACTTGTTTGTGAAAATGCCTAAGTGAGTATTTTTAAATATTTTGAGTAAGTAGTAAGTATTTTGGTTTGTGGATGAAGGCTTATAGCTTTGCACTGCACTTGTTTGTGAAAATATCCAATTGAGTTTCTTAAAGTTTTTTTAGCGAGTATCAAGCATTTTGCTATGTAAATGCATATATTCAATTTGATAGTGGTTTTTTATATGAATATTCTAGTTAAAGAATGTTATATAAAGTTGGAATCTGGTCTAATTTTAGTTTACTTGTTTTGACATTGCTAAATGTTGGCATTTAAGACATTTTTGGAGATGTCAACATTTTTTGGGTGGTTTGTTGGAAAACATAATAGAAGGACAATTCTTCTTTCACCTCTTTGTCCGAAGTATGCTATATGTTCGATCTCTTAGGGAGGACTTATCGGCTAACCAACATCTTCTCTACTTCCTTCTGTGAAAGCAAGAAGCTTGGCGGTGAGGAAGAGTTTGGAGATATTTCCAACAATGACAATAAGATGAGCGGTGTAGCTGATCAAGCTCATCAGTCCAACATGGTATTGAAAAGTAGGGTCGAGTGTCTTCAAATTATAGCTTCAAAGTTGGTACAATGTGGTGAGTTATAGGGCCTCAGATGAATCGAGCTATTCGGCTCGAGCTTGAGCTCAAAACTGAGCTCGTTTCGTAAACGAGCCGAGCTCGAGCTTGGATTTTTTTTAGGCTAAGCTCACGAGCTATTCGGCTCGAATACGGTCAAAGCTCGGCTCGAACCGAGCTCGAGCTCGAAACTGAGCTCGTTTCGTAAACGAGCTGAGCTCGAGCCTGAAGGTATTCGGCTCGGCTCGGCTCGATTGCAGCCCTAGTGAGTTACCTGGCAATGCTATCCTATGAAGGAGTTCAGGCTTTATGACAAATTGCTATGTATGCAGGTAATGGATGTAATTAGGTGAATGTGATCAATGTGGCGGCAAGCGCTTCTAGTGGTTAGTCTTGCTCTCTTGTATTGTTATTGTCATTGTTAATTTTGTTTTTGATTTTGCCATTAGTATTTTCATTGTTGTTATTATTGTCATTATCTATAACATTGTTGTTCCTGTTGTGCGGAATACAAATCAAACCAACAATCAAACGAGAGAAACAGCGAGAAAACACAGAAAAGCAAGCAACACAAGAACACAAGATTTACGTGGTTCGGCAAAACGATGCCTACATCCACAAGGGGCGGTTGGGGTTTCTTTACTATGTTCTCCAATGGGCAAACAAAGCCTTTACAAGAGATGACGGCTGCAAAATCCGAATAAGGTGTTACAATTTACAAAACCCTAACGGGTGTATTTATAGGGAAACTATTGGGCCTTTCGAATTGGGCCGAATCTGGATCCAAAACCCGCCGACAGTCGACTGGTCTTCATACCAGTCGACTGATAATTCCTTCGGGACAGTCGACTGACTCCCACATACAGTCGACTGCTGCTGCTGTATTCTTAGTCTTCGAAAACTCCCCTCTGGACAGTCGACTGATCCTCCAACCCAGTCGACTGAAGCTCTGAAACTTTCGAACACTGCAGATACCAAATACCAGAATCGAGCCATTATCCTACAATCTCCACCTTGGCGAGATCTTCCAAGTATCCAACAATCTCCACCTTGGTGAAATCTTCCAAGTAGCCCAAGCAATCTCCACAAATACTCCAAAACAAATGCTCATCACCAAATGCAACAAACGAACCCAAACTCCACCTTAGTATGATATCACATACTAAACAAACCAATAGCAAAGCACTATCCCAATCGCCCATGCCAAATTATCAAACATGCAAAATATTAGCCAGGTTCATGCAATGCTTGAACTTGGCTGCCCCAACAACTTTGGTCAACATATCAGCAGGATTATCAGCTGTTCCAATCTTCACCAAATGAATATCACCATCCTTTATCAAGTCACGCACAAAGTGATAACGGACATCAATATGTTTGGTCCTCGAATGATGAACTTGGTTCTTTGCTAAATGGATAGCACTCTGACTGTCACAGTGTACCTCCACCTTCTCCCGATGAATTCCCAAGCTCTTCAAAAGTCCATGAATCCAAATGGCTTCCTTCATGGCCTCAGCAACCGCCATGTATTCAGCCTCAGTAGTAGACAACGCTACAGTGGACTGCAAATTTGACCTCCAACTTATAGGTGCTCTAGCCATAGTAAACAAATAGCCTGTAGTAGACCGCCTCTTATCTAGATCGCCTGCATAGTCAGAATCAACATACCCAACCAATAACCTGCTAATATTGTCATCCCTTTCAAATTTCAAACCCACATCTGTGGTGCCACTTATGTACCTCAAAATCCATTTAGCTGCTTGCCAATGCTCTTTGCCTGGATCATGCATATATCGACTAACCATACTCACCGCCTGAGAGATGTCTGGTCGAGTACAAACCATGGCATACATCAAACTGCCAACCACACTAGTGTAAGGTACATTAGCCATATACTGTCTCTCCTCATCTGAACTTGGAGACTGAGAAGCACTAATTCTGAAATGAGTGGCTAAGGGTGTACTGACTGGTTTAGTTTTCTCATCTATACCAAACCGTTTCAGCACCTTCAAAAGATATTGCTTCTGTGTCAAACTTACTATGCCCTTTGCCCTGTCTCTAGCTATCTCCATCCCAAGTATCTTCTTGGCTTCACCAAGATCCTTCATCTCGAATTCAGAACTCAACTGATTCTTCAAATTTTGAATCTCCTTAGCATTCTTAGAGGCAATCAACATGTCATTCACATATAATAACAGATATATAAAAGAGCCATTCTGCAACTTCCTGAAGTAGACACAATGATCATACTCACTTCTGGAATATCCCTGCACTTTCATAAACTGGTCAAACCTCAAATACCACTGCCTTGGAGATTGCTTCAACCCATAGAGAGAATTCTTCAACCTGCAAACACAACTTTCCTTCCCAGCTATCTTAAACCCATCTGGCTGCAACATATAAATTTCTTCATCTAGATCCCCATGTAAGAACGCAGTCTTTACATCCATCTGTGTCAATTCAAGATCAAACTGTGCTACCAAAGCTAACAAAATCCGAATAGAAGGATGCTTCACAACTGGAGAGAACACTTCATTATAGTCTATACCTTCCTGTTGAGCATACCCCTTTGCAACAAGTCTAGCCTTGAACCGAACACTGCCTTTTGGACCTTCTTTCTTCGTATACACCCACTTGCAACCAATTGCTTTCTTCCCCTTTGGTAGTTGCACTAGATCCCAAGTCTTATTCTTATGAAGAGAGTTCATCTCTTCATCCATAGCAACTTTCCAATCTGCATTTTCTGAACTTCTAGTGGCTTCTTTGAAGTTGGAGGGAACTTCATCATCCACAATGGGAAGAGCAAATGCAACTGTATCTGTAAAACGAGACGGTCGTTTGATATCTCTTCTTTGCCTTCTTATTGCAATTGATTCTTCCTGCTGGATAGGAACTTCTTCATCATTCTCAGTATCCACCACATCATCTTCATCTTGGACAGGAACAGGATTTTCAACTGAAAACTTTTCTAACTCCACCTGTTGGAGAACTCTCCTACCAGTCGACTGATTATTGCCCACAGTCGACTGTCCCGAGCTCCCACTCTTCTGCTGTTCTAGACCACCAGTCGACTGCTCCTGTACATCAGTCGACTGTCCCGAGATTCTGCTACTCACATGTTGGAGAACTGTCCCACTCTTCTGCTGCTCACCAGTCGACTGTCCCATACCACCAGTCGACTGTCCCGAGCTAATCATGCTGGTCTCATCAAAAGTCACATCTCTGCTGATTACTAATTTCTTCTGTTCTGGACACAACAACCTGTAACCTTTGACACCAGTACTAAAACCAACAAATATAGCCTTTTTGGCTCTTGCATCAAGTTTAGTTTCAGTTACATGAAAATAAGCAGGACAACCAAATATATGCAAAAAACTATAATCAGATGCAGGTTTACCACTCCATACCTCAATAGGCGTCTTGCCTTCAAGTGCTGCTGATGGTAAACGGTTGACAATGTGGCTTGCATATATAACAGCTTCTGCCCAAAATGTCTTCTTCAATCCAGACTGTGCTAACATACATCTCACCTTCTCAAGTAAGGTTCTGTTCATCCTTTCTGCAACCCCATTTTGCTGTGGAGTCTTCCTAACTGTGAAGTGCCTCTGGATCCCTTCATCTTCACACAATTTCAGAAACGGATCATTCTTATATTCCCCTCCATTATCTGACCTCAGAACCTTAATCTTCCTACCAGTCTGATTTTCAACTTTCTTCTTCCAACTTGTGAACAATGTCAAAACTTCATCTTTATGCTTCATGGTATATACCCAAACTCGTCTGGAGTAATCATCAACAAAAGTAACAAACCAGTGTCTACCACTCATAGAAGGTGTCTGAGTAGGGCCCCAAACATCTGTGTGCACATAATCGAGGATACCCTTTGTCTGATGTACAGCTGTACCAAATTTCACCCTAGTTTGCTTACCCAAAACACAATGTTCACAAAATTCCAACTTGCACCCTTTAGCATCTTTAAGCAACCCTTGCTTCACAAGCCCCTGCAAGGCCTTTTCTCCTGCATGCCCGAGTCGCATATGCCACAACCTAGTAGAGTCGGGAACAACCTGTTTAGGCCTTTCAGTTACACTGGCAGCCTCACCCAAATATGTTTTTCCCTGCAAGAAAAACAAGTTCCTTTTTCTTTGCCCTTTCATCACCACTAGTGATCCGCTAGTCACCTTCAGAATGCCACCTTCACTAGCAAATTTCAATCCACTGGCCTCCAAAGCACCAAGTGAAATCAAATTCTTTTTCAAATCTGGAACATACCATACATCTGAAAGCTCTCTAATAAGACCATCGTGCATTAGCAATTCAATCTTCCCGATTCCTACCTTCTTACAAGGTGCATCATTTCCCATCAAAACTACACCACCATCCATATACTCCAAAGAAGTAAACCACTCCTTTTTCCAAGACATATGATAGGAGGCTGCTGTATCAAGAAACCATACTTCTTGATAAAGTGAGGGACTAGAAGCAAGTGCAAAAGAAAAATCCTCGCCACTTTCTAAATTATCAACAGTCACATTTGCAGTCGAATTTCCCTTATTTCGTAGCTTTGGACAATCCTTTTTTCAATGCCCCCTTTCATGACAGAAAGCACATTCATCTTTGGCCGGTATTTTCCTGTCCTTCGAAACTCCTCTCGATTTGGAACGAGATTTGTTTCCCTTTTTCCCAGATTTGGACTCAGATCTGGTCTCAGTCCTGCCCCTTACAATCAAAGCTTCAGAAGTTTCTCTATCAACCATTTTATCCCTTCTCCTAGTTTCATTATTCAACAAAGCATTTGCAACATCTTCATATTTCACAGTATCTTTTCCATATAATAAAGTAGTTGCTAAATGATCATAACTCTCAGGTAATGAATTCAACAGAATTAGGGCTTTATCTTCATCCTTAATTTGCTCATCCAAATTTAACAAATCAGCCAATAATTTATTAAATGATTCCACATGAGCATTCATAGACATACCTTCCGTATAGGTGAAGCGAAAAAGTCTCTTCTTCAAATACAGCCGATTCTCCAAACTTTTCCTCATGTATTTGTCTTCGAGCTTCTTCCACAACACCGCAGCAATGGTATCCCTCATCAAATCGTACTTCTGAGCCTTCGCAATAAAGAGCCGAATAGTCCCACACGCAACTCGATTCAACTTCTTCCAATCTGCTTCGGACATATCCTTAGGTTTTTCTACCTCCAAAGCAACATCTTGTTCTTGTTGAACAAGAACATCCAACACCTCACATTGCCACATCCCGAAATTGTTTGTCCCATCAAATTTTTCAACTTCAAATTTTGCGTTGTGAATCGTTGTTCTGGACGAACTTGATCCCACAACATCCTTGGTTGCATCTGCATCACCCGCCATCTCCCTCTAGGTCGAACCAACAGCTCTGATACCACTTGTTGTGCGGAATACAAATCAAACCAACAATCAAACGAGAGAAACAGCGAAAAAACACAGAAAAGCAAGCAACACAAGAACACAAGATTTACGTGGTTCGGCAAAACGATGCCTACATCCACAAGGGGCGGTTGAGGTTTCTTTACTATGTTCTCCAATGGGCAAACAAAGCCTTTACAAGAGATGACGGCTGCAAAATCCGAATAAGGTGTTACAATTTACAAAACCCTAACGGGTGTATTTATAGGGAAACTATTGGGCCTTTCGAATTGGGCCGAATCTGGATCCAAAACCCGCCGACAGTCGACTGGTCTTCATACCAGTCGACTGATAATTCCTTCGGGACAGTCGACTGACTCCCACATACAGTCGACTGCTGCTGCTGTATTCTCAGTCTTCGAAAACTCCCCTCTGGACAGTCGACTGATCCTCCAACCCAGTCGACTGAAGCTCTGAAACTTTCGAACACTGCAGATACCAAATACCAGAATCGAGCCATTATCCTACAGTTCCTGTTGCATCTTCTTGGTTATGGTCGATCGCACTTTCAGGTCGGTCAACTGCAACGTGTAAAGCCCACACCCAAGATATGACCGGTCGACTGTTCCATTCTCTGTTAAACCTTGTACACTCGAAGAACCTTTAGCAGCTTGAATCGGTCGACTGCACCTCTCAGCAGCTATAACCAAAATGATGCAGATGATGCTTATTATCCGTTATTCCAGGATGGTTATGTAACCCCTTAGTGAAAATAATGCAAGTTATTTATGTAATTTGATCTTATTTAATGAATTAAATATCTTAATAATAATTTTAAAACGTCATGATACTGTCAAATACGTGTACAATACGTCTAAAATATGTGTATGGTAGAAAATTTATCATATTGATTAAAATAAATATAAAACGAAAAGAAGACAAGGAAAAACATATGAGAATGAATTTACATCATGGAAAGCTATTTCCACCGTGGAAACATTTTATTGTTTCTAACAGGATAATGGCTTTTCATGGAAATCTATTTGGAAAGCCAATACACGATTAGACTTGCTCTAAGTATGATACAAGTTTTCTTGAGCAATGAGCAAAAGAGATTGCTACACTTCACTAATCTACTGTTCCACTACCTAGCTATAGACATTGTAATTGTTACATCATTTATACTATGTGAATGTTCCTTTGAAGACGAAGCTTCAACTGCAGAACTCATTCCGGCCACAAAACCAGGTTGTTTAGGTTCTGGAAGGGGAGCATAGTGACTGCCTAACATCAAAACAACAGACGACATACTCGGTCTATCCTCGGGGCGCTCCTGAACACACAGAAGCCCAACTTTCATGCATCTCAAAACTTCATTCATAGGAAACGAGCAATCCATTGATGGATCAAGGAGTTGCAAGCCATTACCATCCCTCCAGAAAGTCCATGCCTGAAAGAGTTAAAGCTTAGTTAAAAACATTAACAAAAGGGAAAGCTTCGGTTGTGCACTCCTCTAGTGCACACGGCGTGTGCACAAGACCTTCGGGCGTTCATATCGAAGATCCGAACCGTTCACATTGATCTACACATCTAAATTAGTCTAAATATGTAAAATCAAATCATTTAAAATTCATTTGCCCATCCATCATGTGACTATAAAAAATAATGATTTTCAGCCATATAATTTTGTAACACTTCAATGGATGGGTAAATGAATTTCAAATGATTTGATTTTACATATTTAGACTAATTTAGATGTGTAGATCAATGTGAACGGTTCGGATCTTCGATATGAACGCCCGAATGCCTAGTGCAGAGGTAGTGCACAACCGAAGCTTTCCCTTAACAAAATATTTAACTCTAACCAAAATTTCATAGTTAACTTATTGTACTTACTGCCCCTAGAAGATATTCCTGTGAATCAGATAGGTAGACACCTTTATTTCTTCTTCCACTTATGATTTCCAATACTAGAACCCCGAAGCTAAATACATCAGATTTTACTGAGAAGATCCCATTCAGTGCATACTCTGGAGACATATATCCACTGTATTCAAATTTCAATCAGTAGTTAAGTTGGTCAGAGTTTGCAATAACAATTGAAACTAATCAGTATCTAGCAATTAAGATGAGTAACACTTACTATGTCCCAACTACTCTCCTTGTCTTTGCATTTGTCTCATCCCCTCCAAAAATTCGGGCTAACCCAAAGTCCGAGATCTTAGGGTTCATATCTTTGTCAAGAAGAACATTGCTAGCTTTAAGGTCTCTATGAATAATTCGAAATCTAGAATCTTGATGAAGGTAGAGAAGCCCTCGAGCAATTCCATGAATGATTTTATAACGTGTCTGCCAATTTAGTATCGGCCCGTTTTCTTTATCTGAAAAGTTTCGTCTTGAGTCAGAAAATCAAAACTAGGTAATTAAGGTATAATCTACTTGTTTAAGGAGGATTCTAGGAACCCAGAAGTTCAACAATTCATAAAGGACTATATATTAAAGATATTATATGATCTCAGGGATTGATGCTGTTGATAGCATTGTACATAAACATCGTAAGAGCAGCAAACGAATTAATTTTAACTAATTATATTCTTACCAAAGGGTGCTTCAGAGATGTTATCAACATGTACTAAAGGTGCAATGGTACCATCAACTTAACAAAAGTCCCTTAATTCTACTATGTTTCTATGCATTAAGTTTTACGTATAATTCTATAAATTTGAAAAAACTTGAAGGAAAAAAAAGAATAGAGAATTGAAATGTAAACTACCATGCACAATATAAGATGATTAACAAAAGAATGAACTTAACATATCGGGAAAGTAAATACCAAAAAGGAATGAGTCTAAGCCTTTGTTTGCCATGTATTCATAAATCAACATCATTTCAGCCCCTTGAATGCAGCATCCCAGAAGCCTCACTAGATTTCTATGTTGAAGCTTAGCTACTAACACTACTTCAGTCTTTAGCTCATCGAAGCCTTGTACCGAAGTCTTGGACAGTCTTTTAACTGCTATTTCTTGTCCCTCCGTCAACAATCCCTGATGTTCACCATCAAAATTTCTAGGATGAGCATTTTCTTTATTTTGTAACAACTTAATATATAAGTTAGGTAAGCACAAAGACAACAATAACCAGATTAAGCAATAATAGATTTTCACCTTGTAAACAGGACCAAATCCACCCTCACCAAGCTTATTCTCATCAGAGAAATTTCTTGTGGCTGCAACTATAGTTTCCAGATCAAACAGAGGCAAATCTGAAACCTCTTCTCTATGAGAATCCACTTTGTTGGAAGTTAAGCCTAACATCAAGTTTAATTGTACTTGTCAAAATCATGGTTTCCGTAAATTGTGAGAGAAACAAGTATGTTTTTGCGTTATGATGCTGAGTGTCAAGATGATTACATACCGGTGTTCTGTTTCCGTTTTCTCCATAGAAAATAAACAGATATAGCAAGTAGTATTGTCCCCATGACTGCACTCAGAACTACTGCTAAGGTTGCTTTTCTCCCCTTCCTAGTCTGGATAGATATTGATTCTGCAAGAAAACACTACCTTATTATATAGCTCCAACTCCATTGGAAATTTCATGGAAATTTCTGACTAAGGTTTATAACAACTAACTATAGCTGACAATATATAATTGGTTAGGCTTTGAGTTGTACCCTGAAGCTCTTTAGTCTGTTCCAATTACTAAAATAGAATTTACTTAACAATAATAACTCGGATTAATGTTGTTGAAAACATATTGCATCCAATTGGGTGAATTAGTAACAGATACCTATATCTGCTGCTGCCAATCTTATGTAGAGATCCTGCCCACCTTGCGAAAACATTTGAGTGTCCAAGAGATTCATAGACCAAGTAATACATCCAGTCCCGGTTCCGCGGACATTAGCACTAGCAACAGCTTTGCAAGAACAATTCCTTAAGCACTTTGCCTTACACTCATCCAAGCTCATCTGCCTGTCAACTGTTACATTGACAGTATCAGGAATAAACATCTGGTGCATCGTTACAAACCCATCAGTCGTCCCACTATGGCAGTCTAGTGCTGTCTTCCTGATGCACCCATCAGACCAGATTCCGACATTCCAGTTAGCCTGAGACTTGGGCACAAATCCCGGCATACAACTACAGATTGGGAGTTCATCTGCTTGGCATACACCATAGGGCCCACAGACATCTAACACATCACATCGGGTACTTGGGTTTTGCCAGTATACACTCCATTCACCATCCTCAACTCCTAAAATGCGTTGCAGAACACCTTCGTAGTTGAGTTTTAACAAGGTGGTGGTTGAAGTAGTGTTGCCCGCGTTGCAGGTGTAAGAAACCTCTTCCTTGTTGTCAACAAAATCACAGGAAAATAATTGGATGTAGGTTTTGTTAAATGGTGATAGTTCAGCAAAATCCACACCATCCCATGGACCAGATCTCAGTGACCGAGTTGAACCAACCCACAGTCTCAACTGTGGATCACCTGCAAGGTCAAGTGCACTGGTGTAGTTACCTGGTGATGGATCAGTTGGGCTTGCCCATGCAGTGATGTTGCGGGTGAACCCGGTTGTCAGGTTCCAGATGAAACTCATGCCTGGGATCATAGTATCAGTTGGGTAATCAAAGCTCTGCCATGCAACATAACTCAAATCATTCCCCTTAGTAACAACAAAGTTACCCGAATCCAATAGTTGAGCTACTGGATTACCAACTTCCTCCTGTAGTGAATCAGATGACCATATCACAGCCGAGCTGGCACCATCGGTGATCGTCAGATTTCCACCGGCGGTGACTGACAGAATTCCAGAGGTGCCATTAACAGCCCGTCGGCGATTAGCCACCCAAAATACGTTCATCGGGGAGATATTGGTGTACCATATGCCTACATATCGGTTGTTGTTGTTGGAGTTGTTCGGGGTGAAGAATCCCAATGTAAAAACTTTGTTAGATGAAAGTAAGATTTGACCATCAGAGAGAGGTTGAGTTGGAGTTAGGGTGTCTCTGCAACTAGCAAGGGATAACAGAGGGAAAATAATTGCAAGGCAGAACAATGGCTTCTTGTATGACTTGCACATGGTTGTTGGTTTGGAAGAGCTGCTGAAAAGAAGACAAGGAAGAAGAAGAAAAATGGGCAATGTTATTCCACATGTTGTTGGGCGAATTAGTTTCTATACTACACATCCCAATACATGAAGAATACTACAAGACAATAAAGAGTTATTGCCTGGGAAATTTCACAGAAGGATACACATGAGAGTGACACACAGCCTTCCCAGAAATCAGATTAATTGTGAATATGATAATCTTTAGCTAATAGATGTGGCCATGTGGGAATGAATTTGTTTTGCCGTCATAGGCCACTTTTTTGAAAATATTTGTGATTATGGGCTAGTTTCAAAACTATTCGTGGGCTACTTTGTGTCACGTCAGTATCGGCTGATATTATCTTTAGCGACCTCTTCGTTTTGAAAATAGCTAATGAAAATAGCGGTCTATATTTGAATTTTTTGTTTGTTGTCCCTATTCCCACTAGCGATCTTAGTATATTTGAGGTCACTAATGGAATTTGGAATTAGCGACCTCAAACGAATGTATTGAGGCACTTAGCGATTTTTAGAGAAATTTTGCTCTCTTTGAAAAAAAAAATTTAAAACAGAGGTCACTATTGGGAATAACGACGTTAGTATACTTAGGTCGTTATTCGCAATAGCTACCTCAGTAGGAAACATAATCTCCTTATTCTTTGTAAAATTTACAAAATAGTCACACAACTAAGGTCTCTATTCGGAATATCGACCTTAGTACAATAAAGGCCTCTATTCCGAATAGCGACCTGTGTACAACTAAGGTTGTTCTTCCTATTCGGAATAGTGACCTCAGTTTTAAAAATAAATTGATTATTATTTTTTCAGAGAGCAAAAGCTCTCTAGATTTTGCTAGGTGTTAGAATACAGTTCATTAAAGGTTGCTAATCACATTAGCGACCTCATATATACTAAGGTCGCTAGTGAGAATAGCGACATCAAACAAAAAATTTCAAATATTTTAAAACAGAGACCGATATTCCCATTAACGACTTTCAAAATGAAAATGTCGCTAATGAGAGTAGCGGCCGCTGCTGACGTGGTACAAAGTTGTCCACGAGCGCTAATAGCTTCGAAACTGGCCCATAATCACAAATATTTTCAAAAAGTCGCCCGACAAATAGATGTGGACCTTCTAAATTTTGTTGAAGAAGTCATATCTAATAAAAAAAAAAAAGTTGATCATGCATAACAGAATAGGATATGGGTATATGATCAATTCAACAGAATGCCGGTCAACCAAGCAGTTAACTTCAATTTCCGATCGAAGAAATTACTATTTGTTATTGCAGATTCACCAGAACTCTCATTCCCATTTATTTCTCAGAACCAAAAAAAACTTGCAAGTTGTAAATAACTAATGAGGAATTTATGTAAAGTCAGAACATCTGTTTGACATCAATGACATGCAACAGTAGGATAAACCTATCCACATAAATAAAATATATCTGAACTCAAGTTTATTCATTTCATTGACTGATGGTTAAATTAGTCCTCATTTCTCATCATATATACTAGTATCATGCACGTGCGATGCACGTGAAGAAGAATGAAAAGGACCCAAAAAAAACCTATAGCGCACGTGCGATACACGTGGAGGAGAATGAAAAGGAAAAAAAAATACCAACACGTGCGATGCAGGTGGAAGGGAATGAAAAGGGCAAAAAAAACTATAATGCACGCACGATGCACGTGGAGGGAAATGAAAAGGAAAAAAAACTGCCAACACGTGCGCTGCAGCGCACGTGTTGACAAAATGACAAATGGTGACAAATGACACTGACCCCTTCTCTCATTATAATAGTAGAGATGTACAGAAGGTGGACATAATCTATAATAAGCCATCATAATAATTCAAAATTGATTCAGACTTAAATTATATATCTATAACAAGAGTCAGAGCCGATGGCTTTGACTGAAAACGGCAGAACTTGGTGGTATGTCTATTTCTAGGGTAGGAAATTTAAGACGTAAAAATGTTGAAAGCTGTAAGAAAAGAAAGCCGTGTAAATTCAACAAGTAGTAAATTAGTTGTGTTTTTAAATCATACCTTCTGTTTTCATATTAACTATTGAAGTGGAAAAATCGTGAGTGATCTCCACCGATGATTCTGGCATGAATCATGAAGCAACAGATTGGGCTTAATATTAACTTCACTACTGGCCCAGGCCAGATAGCCCCATGGACCTTCCGCATGCCTGTTCGAGCGTCCGAGTGAGCCAGCCGCTTCATCGATTACGCCGTAACCGCACCCCGAGAAATCAAGGGGCTAATCAATCCCAGAGCGGGGGTGTAGGGGATTTCTCCCCAGACCTACAAATATAGTAACGACTGCACAGTTACAAGTAACGACTCTTTCCTTGACAGAATTCCCTCCACTAAAAAGTTGCATTTCTGACTTAAGCATCAAAGGATCTATCGTCGGGAACACTCTATGTGTTTCAGACTTCATCTTGTAGGACTACGAGGCGATCATCCATCACCCAACCCAGTTCATATTCCCTCTAATCTAGAACCAAAGGATTTGGATTGTTGTTGTTTCTGCGAATCTAAAGAACTCACATTATCTGTTGTTCCCACACGTCCAGAAAAAGACCGCAATAGATTGATGCCGTCTGTGGGAAACACGCAGACCAATTCCACTCCCGACTCAGTTTTTGATCCGAAGTAACTCGTTCTCATGGCCCCCAAAGCTAAAAGGGCCACTGTCGCGGAACCTTCTGTCCCTCCTCCACAACCGACCCGCAGCCTGGCGAACACCCAAGGATCGCAGCGGCAGCGGGCTAAGAATCCTCTAGGACCAATTCCGAGCGCATCCCGCTCCACCGCAAGGCCAGCCAAATAGCCGATGAAAGGCGATCTCCAGAACGTCATCAACAACCGGACCAGCTAGGGGGACCTCCGAGACTGGCTCAGTCGGTCGAGAGGCGAAGTCGGACTGTCGATCCCGGCACCAAGCCGCAGTGTCCATCGATCCCAAGGCCGTGATCAATGGCACAATCACTCTCTAAGGGATTGTTGATATCTCAACGACCACGGCAGAGAGGGTCACGTCACTCACACCGAGATCCAAGAATTCCAAACCAAAGTTTATAAGGGTACTCCGCAGAAGAGTCCGCGGCAAACGACATCCAGCCGAGGAACAAATCGAGGACTCCAGGGAAGAAGAATCCCATGGGTCGAATAGGTCCGGGAATGGCCAAGATGATGTCCGGAGACATCTCCAAGAGATGGAAGACTGTCTCGCTCGGATAGACGAGAATGGGGAGAAACTGGGTCGGGGTCGTCAACCATCAAGACCTCCCTTCTCCGCTCGAATCCTTGACTCCCATATCCCGAGGAACTTCAAACCTCCACTTTTTGAGACGTACAATGGAGAGACAGATCCTGCTGATCACATAGAGGGGTTCAAAAACGTCATGATGATTCACAATGCCTCGGATCCTCTCCTTTTTTGCGCCTTCCCTGCCACTCTGCTTTGCCCGGCTCGGAATGGTACTCGAAGCTCGCCCCTGGCCTAATTTCCCCCTTCGATCAGTTCGAAGAGAACTTCCTTGCACACTTCGTGACCAGCTGTAAGGCACAGAAAACGAGCGCGTCTCTCCTGGACTTGAGACAGTAAGACGGAGAGCCACTCCAGGTATCTAATTGGTTAGATAATACTTGAGAGCTATTTTAGGTACGTAAATATTATGTACCATAAATGTATTTTTTTCATTTCCTTATCTTTTCACTCCCTTTTAAAATTCAAAATTTCAAAAGAGGATCTTATGAAAACTTGCGACACGCACATGTTAATTTAAATGGGATTTCCCTACTTGTGCTTTCTTTCCTCTATTTTTAAAAAAAAAGGAAAGGGGGAGGGAGTATACTCATTTCCTCATTATGTAGTATCTATAACTATTATAATGGGAGAGTTGGAGTTGTCGTTTATAAATCTACCAACTTACGTGCATTGTCCATGCATAATTAATACAAAGGTAGTCTCAAGTTCGAGGACAGGCTACGTTGGATTTTTTACTTTATATATATATATATATATATATATATATATATATATATATATATATATATATATATATATAATTTAATAATCTCTAACACTATAATGTGAGAGTTGAGGTTGTGTAATTTTAGACAAATTGTAATTTGTAGACATTCAACAATCTAATCTCAACCATTTATTTTAAAGTGAGAGTTATATTAATAATTCATTTACTCAACTGTTATTAGTTACCAAAATACCCTAAAAGTTCAAATTTATCTACGACATAACTATTTACAATAGTGTCACTCGCTTAAAATAAAAGTTGGTGTCATTAGAGGTAATTTGTAAAGAGTATGTGATGAGTAAATGGAGGTCTCAGGTTTGAGGCCATATTATGTCTTAGTATTTACTTTTAAAAATTACTAGTAATTTATACGTGCGATGCAGGTCTTTATAAATGTATGTATTTAATAAAAAATTCTGATGTTGTCGGACATCGAATCTAAGACCTCCTTTATATTGGCTATGCACGTGCATTGCACGTGTTTGTTTGATTACACAACTCCAACTCTTCCATTGAATATTGAAATATCAAACTTCTTCTCCTAAGTAAATCTTGAAATATCAAATGATATATTGCGAGGAAAAACCTTTAAAGTATAGCACATGTGAGGCTCTGACGGATCTCTTTAATTTAAGAATGGCTTTTGTATATGTCTTTTGAGAATAATATAGCTAATTAATTTTAAAAACTTACTTTTAAAAAAGTCTATATAATATTGTACGGGGATATGATGGAATTTTATATACACTTAAGAACATGCATAAAACATTAATAACAACCTAAAACATATTTCTATGAATCTAGATCTTAATCATGTTGCAAAAGTGCTTTAATATAAAATCCTAATTTATGAAACTATAGATCTTTGCTAAATCAAAAAAAGAAGAACATTAAAAGCGGAAGCACTAACCTGAAGCCATTGATGGAGATTGCGCAGAGGGTTTGGATTTTCCTATATGATACGCACTTCTATGAGAGGCCGTCTCTCTATTATTCTGGTGATGGGATTGATAGATGAAATAAGAAGATACGTATATATAGGGGACCATAACCCTAATTGATAATTATTGATTTCCAATTTTGCCCATCACAAAATGAAAATTTTACTTTACGGTCTCTACACGTGTTATATCACACTTTAAATTTTATGCTTTTAACCCATTACTTAATTTTGATTAGATCACTTTAATTTGAGTTAGACTTTAAAATAGCAATTATACATTTAGTCACATATGTGAGCCCACATAGATTATTTTCCAACAGGATATACTAGTATATAGTTTTTTTTTTTTTTTTGATAAAAGGATGACACTCGTCACCGTTCCATTAATGAGCAATAACAAAACAAAGGAGTACAGATAAACATAATATATGTGAGCTACAAGCATCACGTTACATCAATTTACCCTTAGGTAACAAAAGTCAAAATAGATCAACAACAGTCTAAGTAGAAACAAACAGATACATAGAGTAGAACCAACTCCACCCTGACTAGCCTCCATATAGAACTAGAGTCATACTATCCCAAAATGCACAGGCAGTCTTCACGTCTACATCCTCGCTTTTGTTTGCTATTCCCCTTCGTTTATCTTCAACCTCTTCCTGGTCTCCACGACACCTGTCCATTCATGAATAAGAAGGAAAATTTTATGCATTGAGGTTGGAAAAGTGTATGATTTGTTACAAAAGATTAAAGCGTTTCAGTCTAGCCATAGGTTCCACATAGATGCAGCAGTCGCTAAGTCCCAACTCTTCTATCTTCTAGCCTAATATGATCATCTCTTAGTGCCCCCAAATGTCAGTGATTGAAATCGGATATTTAGAGCCCCCGAATCCCCTACAAACTACCTCCCAAATTAGTCTAGCTTTAGGACATAGGAATAGAATGTGTTTGACGTCCTCTACATCGTTGAAGGATAGCCCACATGTTACGTCGATAATCATGTTTCTCTTCCTCAGGTTAGCTTTCGAAAGAATCGCATCGTTGTGAGCTAACCAACAAAAAACGTTCACTTTCAGAGGCACCTGAGCCCCCCAGATGATGGTTTCTTCTTTCCCTCTCAGTCCTCCGTCATTTAACCATTTATACATGGACGCTACTGAATAGACTTTTGAATCTTCCCTGTCCCACCATCTTTCGTCTTCTGAATTGTTCTCCTGTCCCCCTTCTGCTTGGATTAACCTGTTCATGTCTTCGAACTCGACTATACTCTCCGGGGTTAGGCTTTCCATGACAGTAAATGTGAGTTTGCCTCTCTTCCGAACGTCCGCCATCGAGCATTCTAAGTTGGTTGTTGAGGCCGCTGCGTGTGGAAATCTGTTCTGCAGTGTCGGGCTCCCACACCACTTATCCTTCCAAAATCTGGTGCTTCTCCCGTTCCCTACTCTACTTGTAGTATTAGCAAAGAACATCTCTCCCTGCTTCGTAATTCCTTTCCAGAGCAGTGACATCTTTGCAGACGCACTTCTACCACCAAACCTAAATTTTCTTCTCATGCGGAACAGATTGAAGAAAAACTCCACCAGCTCTTGTGATTGTTAACTATTTTCCACCAGTATATAGTTATTATTAGTTATAATTATTACTAGGACAGTTAATATCCTAATTTGACTGAACTTCGCTGTTGGTCCCTTGTTTGCCCTTAACTTATTTGAGATTTAAAACAAATATCTAGGAAATAGTCAATTCGTATATGAGTAATCATTATATAATATTTGAAGATTCTTATTTGGACTACATAATTAAGAAACAAAAAAAAAATAGGATAGATTTAATTTCTTCTAATTAATGACTCATTCTGCTGTAATGGCTTCCACTAGGAATCAAGTTTAATTTAAAAAGTAACAGAAATAACTAAAGCCTTAGAAAGACTGCCATAGAAAGACTTCTACTAGGGAATTTTTTTTTTCAGAATTTTGCGTCCGGCACATTGTTTTAAAAAAATTGATCGGACACATCTTGCATAGTTGCATCCGACCTGTTTTATTTATTTATTTATTTTTAATTTATTCTTGGACGCATCTTGCATCTGGCCGGTTTTATTTATTTATTTATTTTTAATTTATTCTTCGAACGCAAGATTATCTTGCGACCGAGACAATTTTTTTAGAACGGACGCAAGACGATCTTGCGATTCCTATATTTGAGAATTTTCTGTATCTTCTCTCAAATATAGACGGCTACCGTTCATTTTTTTCCAAAATTTGAAAATATAGGGATTGCTTCTAATTGTAGAAGATCGAGAGTTTCTAGTAAGCACGTTTGGTTGCTTCTAGGTTGATTACTTGTATGGTTGTTTTTGTATGTAGTTTTGCTCATACGAGGCTCGCCTGACCCGTCTGTAGCTGTTGATCTCATCCGTAACTTATTTGGCTCGTATGTATATTGTTGTCTCATACGCGGCTCGACTGGCCCGTATGTAGTTGTTGGTCTCATACGTAGCTTATTTGGCATGTATGTATGTATGTTATTGTCTCGTACGAAGCTCATTGGGTTCATATGTGGGTATTGTCTTGAATAGGTAGGCTGTGAGTGAATCCGAAAAGATCTTGAGAAGTCTAGATTAGGACTTGGTTATTTGTGTCGAAAAATTGTTACACTCTCTAGAAGAGGGACACGTACGGATGCTCTAAAGAGACTCTTTTGATTAAAAAGAACCTAGTTTCAAAATATATAATAGTATTTCAAAAAAAAAAATTCCAACAATAGGATCTTCTGGCACACCACTAATCTCAAGCACTGTCATTTTTTCTCACATTATCATATCCTATATTTTCCCGTTTTGACCGAGCAAAATTCCTCATTCAAAGTTTAGATCGATAATTTTAAACTGAAAAAGAATAAGGTAACAATATCATATGCACATATAGCATATAATACACATTACTACATAGCAAAAGAATAGTATAGTATGGGCTGTTCACTTGAACAATTATATATTAATGGTTTAGCTCATTTCACAACAATACAACAATACAAAATCATTTGTGATTGAGCAAAATATACTTTTCCGGAAGCTTTTACATTTAAATTATTTATCCAAATACAAATTCAACAAGACAAAAGATTTTTAAAAGTGCCCGAAAGCTTAAAAAATATCCTTCCATGTCTCATTATTTCTTCGAACAATATGTAATCTTCCATAGCTCCACATCTTGTCCTCTTTCATATTCTCTTATGTACTGTGGAATCTCCTTAAGGTCTATCATCTCACCCTTGAAGCATGGAGATAAATGATCAGGTAATATGCACTCTGCGGAAAGATATACCGAGAATTTAGAAAAGAAAATGAAGTCCGACACATTTTAATTGCAGACTATTTTACCTTCCTCGTCCTTGAGAAAACTTCGAAAATGAGCATATCCATTAGCAACAACATCGAGATCATTCATACTGAAATTGTACCTTTTCTCCAAGGCCAAATACAGCACCTAGCACCAAATATAAAAATAAACCACATTCAATTGATGTTATTTTATTTTTCTTGTTACTACAAATCCATCTTCTATTACCTTATGTGAACCTCGTGACATTAATTTCTCCAGCATGTCAAAGAATGAGTCGGTAAGCTCGTCACTGTAGATTACATCAGCAGCTAAGAGAACTGATGCCCCTTTAGCTTCCTCAACCTCAGATGATGTCCATGAGTATCTTCCCCTGCAAAAAGTTGAATCAGTATGGCTTTCTCATTGTTGGAAATCAAGACAAACCACATTATATGCAAGTAAAAATTTTAAATACAAAAGATTACTGATACTGAATTCAGTTGTGCGTATAGTGAACATGCTTTTATCGAATTTGAACACTGATAAGGAGATGGTCACTATTATTAAGCATGAGATATCAACGTGAGAAAACCCGTTTTAAGTAACTAATTTGATTGTGCCTTTTTATTGCCCCTTCTGCTTTTTCTATCTATGTAGACTTTCACCATCCAAACTGTTTATAGAGCTCTTCTGTAAAATGAATATGTTAAATTGGACCTTGTTGAGAAAGAAATACCTTCATTTAAGAATTGCATGTTCTAATCCGATACGGTTCTCTGTAACAAAATATATTCAGTTCAAGTTTTAACTAAACATAGGTGAAAAGGTTAACAGAGAGATTGAAAAATATGATTGGATTATTGGAATCGAATATAACTGTGTACAATGACTCCTATATATAGGAGGAAACCAAATACTAAACTGATACATATCCAATAAGAGACTAAATACAATATCTAACACCCCCTCTCAGACTCACGATGGTCGAACAGTGCGAGTTTGCCCACCAAATAACGAAATTTTTGGATAGTATGGGACTTAGTGAAGAAGTCTGCAGTCTGCTGTGAAGAGGTAACAGAGTGAAGTGAAATGGTCCCTGTTTCAAAGCACTCACGAATATAATGGCAATCTATCACTATGTGGTTTGTACGTTCATGAAAGACCGGGTTGCTTGCAATGTGCAATGCACTTTGATTATCACAATGAAAAGAAGTAGCGCCGGAGAGAGTTACACCCATATCTGATAATAGCCAACGAACATGAACAATTTCTCTGATAGTGGTTGCCATTGCTCTGTACTCAGTTTTGGTTGAAGAACATGCCACAACTGCCTATTTCTTGCTTCGCCACGAGATCAATGAATCACCAAGAAATAGACAGGAACCGGTGGTAGGATCATCTGCCCAATCTGAATCAGAATACGTGCGGAGCTCTAGGTTGGATGTGGAAGGCATGAATAATGAGCGAGTAATAGTACCCCAAACAAATCTGAGAATCCGAAGAAGTGCACTGTAGTGAACTGAAGTAGGAGCGGAAACAAACTAACTAACAATACTGACTGCATGGGCAATATCAGGTCTGGTCATGCATAAGTAGCCAAGCTGTCCAACAATCTGTCTGTATCTAGTAGGATCAGGAAGTGGCTCACCATCTGTGGGACGAAGTTTCACATGAAGCTCTAAAGCAGTGTCGGCCGATCGACTGTCAGAGAGACAAGCAATGGAGATAATATCTGATGTATATTTCTATTGAGAAATAAGTATCCCAAGAGACCCATGGACAATCTCTAGGCCCAGAAAGTAGCATAATTTGCCAAGATCTTTCATATGAAACTGCTAGTGAAGGTACTTCTGTGTGGAGGCAATGCCTGCAAAATCGTCCTCAGTGATAATCATATCATCAACATATAATAATAGAATAACCCTCCCCTGCGGTGATGAACGCATAAACATAGAATGGTCATGTGAACTCTGATTGAAACCAGCCTGGGTGATAACATTGCGAAAGCTCTCAAACTAGTCTCGAGGGGCTTGTTTCAGACCATATATAGCCCGTCGCAAACGGCAAACATGACGAGGAGTGGTAAGACTAAGAGGAGGATGCATGTACACAACCTCAGATAAGGTACCATGAAGAAAAGTATTCTTCACATCCATCTGATATAACGGCCACTGACGAATGGCGGCAACGACAAGGAGAGTACGAACTGTAGTCATCTGGGCAACCGGGGCAAATGTCTCATCAAAATCAATACCATGCTCCTGAGTAAATTCTCTGACAACAAGACGAGTCTTGTGCCGCTCAATAGAGCCATCAGGTCGATATTTGACCTTAAAGATCCATTTGCAGCTAACAGGCTAGACACCTACAGGTAGAGAAACAACATCCCAAGTGCCAATTTGATCAAAAGCACTGAACACCTCTACAATAGCTTCCAGCCACTCAGGATATTGAATAACTTCCTGGTAGGTTCTGGGCTCACGTGTAGAATGTATGACAGTGAGATATGCATGAAACTGAGGTGAGTAGGAGGCTAGGATGGCAAAACCAAACTGATCAGAAGGACCAATGGCATCAGGTGTGTTACGAGCCGGTAGGATGCCCGAGGTAGAACGTGCAGACTGACGGACCGGTTGAGGAGGGTTAGGGTGGGGAGGTGAGATAGGATGTGTGTGCATGCAGCTATGGGGATGTAGATAGTGGAGGGGCATGAAGCTGTGGGGATGCAGGTGGTGTCTCCGTAGGAGGAAGAATAGGTGGAACGGCAGTATGAGATGGAAAAGGGGCTAAAGGAGTGGGATCAAATGAAATGCGTAAAGGTTTGGCTGGTGAAGAAGGCCCAACAACATGGGAATCAAGAAAACTAGCATCCTCAGGAGAGGTCAAGTAGTAAGGAGAGTCTTCCACAAAGGTGACATGTCGAAAAATACGAATACAACCTGCCACAGGATCAAAACAACGATATCCTTTATGTTCAGGACTGAGACCAAGGTGAACGCACTTAATAGATCGGGCGGTAAGTTTCGTACGCTCAATGGGAGGGAAAAGGACATAACAGGTACATCCAAAAGTACGGAGCATACTGTAGTCCGGTGATGAGTGATGTAGAGCATCGTAAGGTGTTATACCAGATAGGACAGATGAGGGAGTGATGTTAATGAGGCTAACAGACGTCATGACAGCTTCAACCCAGAAAGAACGAGGAATAGAAGAGGAGAGTAGAAGAGCGCGAGCTGTTGCAAGAATATAATGGTGCTTGCGTTCAGCTACACCATTTTGCTCATGTGTGTAGGCAGGATTGCTGAAAGAGTGTACCATGGGAGTGGAGAATCGATCTCATAGTAGCGGAGGTGTACTTACGAGCACCATCAGAGCGAAATGTTTTGATGTGTACACCAAACTGAGTGTGAACCATGTTTATGAAGAACTGGTAAATGTCAGGTATTTCAGAGCATTGGCGCATAAGAAACACTCATGTGTATCTAGTAAAGTCATCGATGAAATTGACATAATAGAGATAACCTTTGTGACAGGGTGTAGGAAATGGGCCCCATATATCAGAGTAAATAAGTTGAAATGCATGAGTGGACTGAGAAATACTTTTATTGCTAAAAGGTAGGGCTAAGTGTTTTACAAACTTACAACCCTGACAAACAGGTAACAGAGTGAAAATAAAATTTTCAAGAACACCACTACGGACTAAAATTTTCAAACGAGACTCACTAACATGACCTAAGCGTCTGTGCCATAAGTCGGTATCAGAACTAATGACACCAACAAAATTCGAAGTAGAATTATGAGCATGAAGGAAATCTAGGTGATATAAACGGCCATGTCTGCTAGCCCGTCCAATCGTGTGACCACTCCGAGGATCCTGTATGGTACATCCCAAAGAAGTAAACGTAACAGTAAGACTACTATCGCATAAAACACTAATGAAAATAAGGTTCATAGATAAATGCAGCACATAAAGAACGAATGGCAAGGTGAGAGTTGGAGTGTGAATAGATCCAGAGCGTGTAGTGTGGAGTAGTGAGTCATCAGAAGTGTATAGTGACGGTGAGTGCGTGTTAAGTGAGTGCTAGTGATGAGGAATATATAGTTGCTGGTAAGATGATGTGAGGCACCTGAATCTAAAAGCCAGGAAGAGTTCATACCAGGAGTAACAGATAAAAATAGGGACAGAGGAGCCAGAATTGATAGATTTACCCGAGTTCTGAAGGTCCAGCTGAGCAAGATGTCGCTGAGGAATATCATAAGGAGCTGGAAAAGGCACAAGTGGCGTAACTGCCATTGCACGTGGTGGATGAGAAGGAACACTGCGAGGAGGTAAACCATGTTGTTTCCTGCGCTGATGTGCTAGCACCAAGAGTTGTCGGTGCAGGATAAAGCACTCGTGATGAGTATGACAATTCCGCTGACAGTGGGTGCAAAAACGGGGATGACTATCAGGAACACTGCAATGGTCAGATGCAGAAGGCATAGGGCTGGAGCGAGGTTTACGGGAGGGAGTGGGACAAGGTGCAACAGTCAGAACACTGTCATTGCCGGAGGACGGGGTAGATGCTGGAGTGGAGAGAGCATGTAGTTGAGTTTCTTCAGCCACAAGTGTAACGCCCCGCACTCAACTCGTACGCACACAATTAACTAAATTCTAGCCACGCCCACCACAGGCTGCCTTAAAAGGGTGGTTAACCGTTGGGTACCCTTAATCCTTGGCTTACCTAATATATTTCTCTTCTTTCTCTTATTCCCATCCGATATGGGATATTTAATCCCTAGGGTCAACCGGTCACATGGTTTTAAATCTCGGATTTCGGACTCGTCTCGATAAGGGGTGTTTCGTCTCGGATCGGAGATATCGGAGATCTCGGGGAAATGTGAACATTTCGGATGTTCATTTCCTATACTCAATAAATATTTTTTTTGTTACTAAATAAGATATTATATGTCCTATATGTCCTTTATCATATAAAATATTGTATAATGTAACTAATGACATGAATCAATTGCGGTAAATCTTTGCATAATTTAACAAGAATATAGAAGAGAATGTAATATAAGTATATAACTAAATTGAATTTGCATTGATTAGAAAAAATGTATTAGTTAATAAACTTGACTTTGCATATATACAAATAATAGCGATACGAAATTCTCACATTATTTAGCTTAAGGTCCTATATTGAAAAATAGCAAAAAGTAAAACAAATTTTTTAAATATATTCACTATAGCATGTGTCTATTTCGGCTGATATTTCGCCAATTTCGGCAATATTTCGGCCGATATTTCGGTAATTTCGGCTGAAATCCACATATTTCGGTCCAAAACGATATAGAGTATAAAATATGTGATTTCGTATCGGCAAGCTAGCCGAAACGAAATTTCGGCCGAAATTTCGGCCGTATCGGAGGAAATTTAAAACAGTGACCGGTCATAGCACACCAGCACACACACATCTATTCTTCATTCATTCAATCCTTTCTATAAGCCCATAGGAAATCACCTAGGCCCATTACACCATCAATTCCCATAGGATCTTCTATAGGGCACAATCAACCACTCATTCTTTCCTTCTTTCTTTTCTCCACGTCATCATTGCTTCCATTCCTTCCATTCTTTCTTTTTCTTTTCTTAGTATAGTATATATATACTATACTATACTATATACGACTCGCTAGAAATACGGGGTCTCACATTCACCCCCTCTTAAGAATTCAGCGTCCTCGTTGAATACGGGACGTGCAATCTAGCACAGGATCTTCCTCTCTAGTCGAATGTAGACTTGTCTCCTAATCGCTGTCCTCCCAGGATCTTACGCATCTCATACACATATTGCGTCCCACGCACTTCCTATATACAAGTCCTACATTTGATGTCGAAAGTTGGCTCTGATACCATCTGTAACGCCCCGCACTCAACTCGTACGCACACAATTAACTAAATTCTAGCCACGCCCACCACAGGCTGCCTCAAAAGGGTGGTTAACCGTTGGGTACCCTCAATCCTTGGCTTTCCTAATATATTTCTCTTCTTTCTCTTATTCCCATCTGATATGGGATATTTAATCCCTAGGGTCAACCGGTCATAGCACACCAGCACACACACACATCTATTCTTCATTCATTCAATCCTTTCTATAAGCCTATAGGAAATCACCTAGGCCCATTACACCATCAATTCCCATAGGATCTTCTATAGGGCACAATCAACCACTCATTCTTTCCTTCTTTCTTTTCTCCACGTCATCATTGCTTTCCTTCTTTCTTTTCTCCACGTCATCATTGCTTCCATTCCTTCCATTCTTTCTTTTTCTGTTCTTAGTATAGTATATATATACTATACTATACTATATACAACTCGCTAGAAATACGGGGTCTCACAACAAGTTCTGTTATAGCAGCTTCAAGACGAGGAACTGGATCGCGGTGAATCAACTGACTACAGAGGGACTGGTATTCTGGCCGAAAACCGATCATAAAGAACATGAACTGACGCCTTTCCCGAGTAACACGGACATCAGTATTTTCGAGTTGTTGCAATTCGCACCATATATGGCGCATGGTTGTGTATCCTGAATGCTGCGATCACCCTGACGATCAAGAACTGACTGAACAAGAAGCCGGTACTCACGGGCTCCGCTAGCCTGAACATATTGAGTAGTCAACTGAAGCAAAAGAGCCTGAGCGGGACAAATACGAAGTAGATCTGCACGGAGGGAGCGGTCGACGGAGGATATAATAAAAGAAATGATACGACGATCATGATCATCCCAAGTGGCCTCGGAAGTGCCGATCAATTGCTTGTCAGTTTCTGACGCGGTATCTGCGGGATCTTTGGGACGAAGAATGGAGACATCAATGTGACCCCATAAGGAATGTCCGAGAAGAGTGGCATCAACAGAGGAAAGGGGGAAGTCGGTGGAAACTGGAAGATACTATCAAAATTGGGGTTCCATAGAGAAGCACAACTACCTACAAATTTTATTTCTTTTGTTGATTTTTTTGTTGATTTTTTTTTTTGAAACAGGTATGAAGGTCTGGGTTGGGTATGTATGGAAAGTGGGTAAGGTTAGGGTTTGGAGCGGGTCTGGTATGCAAACAGAAAGTTTACAACTGAAAGATAAGAGTTTTTGGAGGAGGCAGCGGTGGAGTTTGAGGGGAGTGGCGGCAGGGATTTGTGGAGGGAAAGCAGCGGGGAGTGGCGGCGGGGATTTGTGGAGGGAGAGCAGTGGGGAGTGGCGGCGGCGGTTTTGGGGTTGGACGACGGGATGTTGGGGTTGCTGCCGACGATGATGTGCTGACGATGACATTGATGATGATGGCAGACGATGATGATGTTGCTTCTTTTTTTTGCTATTTGGATTCTAGGGTTTTGATGGGGGAAATAAGAAAATGAAATTTGTATAATTGTGCTTTGATACCATGAAAAGGTTAACAGAGAGATTGGAAAATATAATTGAATTATTGGAAGCGAATATAACTGTGTACAATGACTCCTATATATAGGAGGGAACCAAAAACCAAACTGATACATATCCAATATGGGACTAAATACAATATCTAACAATAGGCACTTCTGTTTTCTTTAATTTTTAAAAAATAGATTTTAATTAAAAACAGTACAATTTTTTTTGCCAACAACTAAAAACAGTACATAAAGCAGTACATTCCAATTGGAGCATGTTCGTCCAAAGTTCCCACTAACATAATTAATAAAAGGGTTTCCCGAAATACTTAGGACGGTGAAGGACTAGAAAGGTGCAAGAGGGAGTAAAAGGGACTAACTAATGATATCGCACTAAAATGAGGGGTCCAATACAAATTTTCACTTCTTTTCCCATGAGCCTACCCTCTGTAACCTTAAACTTCTTCTCTATCTTTTTGAAAAAAGCATAGGGTCCGTCTATTAACTATCATAAAACTTCCGTTTTATGGCTTGGGGGGGTCTAATAGTAGACAAGTTGAAATTGTCAACTTCTTCAATTGTGCCTCTGCTTTTTTTCCTATTACCTACCTTTGAATCTCGTTACGCTGGGGCAAATTACACAAAGAAGATTGCCTTCCTATGATTGAAAAAATCGAATCTAGGCTCAATTCTTGGTCGGGTCGTCATATATCCCGTGGAGGCAGATTATTACTGATAAACTCCACTCTCTCGTCTTTCCCTTTCTATATGATGTCATTTTCTATGTTCCCTTTTGGATTATCAAGAGAATAGACAATATTCGGAGAAACTTTTTTTTGTCGAGGTCCTCTGCATTATCGATTGGTAAACATCTTTGTAATTGGAAGATCCTATGCAAATCCCGAAAAGAGGGCGGCCTTGGTATCCTTGATCTTAGGTATCAAAATTTACCACTCCTCGGGAAGTGGCTCTGGAGGGTGATTAAGCAAGATGATTTGTCTTGGATCCGAATGGATAAAAAAAATATCATAAAAAGCATAAAGCTTGGGATCTTCATACTAAGCTGGCTATTCAAGCGTCACCCTTTTGGAAAGGTGTTTGGAATTCGTTCGAGCCCATCAAATCGAGATGACTCGACCGTTCGATTTTGGACCGATTTCTAGATCGGCAACAACAAAATCGCTTCCTTATATCCTGACTTATTTCACCTTGCCTCCAATCCTAATGCTACAGTATTTTCTTTTCTTTCAATTCATAACAATTTGCAAGAGTGGAATGTCCCTTTTCGTAGAACCCTTTCTCTGGATCTTAACTCCCAATACATTCGATTACTTGTTCTTTTAAGCTCTTATCAATGGAATACTAGAAATGACATTCAATGGAGGTGGTCGCACACCGGCACCTTCACCGTTAAGTCCTTATATCGCTTCCTCAATTCTGGTGGAGTTATCTCCCCCTTCTATAAACACCTATGGAGAAATATTGCGCCTCTAAAAACCAAAATCCTTTCTTGGCTGGCAATTCATAATAAATTGCTTACGGTGGAGAATCTCAATAAGAAAAACCTAGCATTGGGCCAGAGATATGTTTTGTGCAAGAACCATAGTGAGAACACTAGGCACTTATTCGTTCACTGTCCATTTATTCAACCGTCGTTCTAGAAAAACTTGGCTCGTCTCTGGAAGGCCAGGCTCCGTTGTTTCTTGATGGAGCAATTAGAGATCCCATCGTGCGAAACCCTCTTTTAGGTCCTCTTGGAACCTCTCTATGATTGCATTAATTTGGATAATATGGAAATAGAGGAATGCAGGACTTTCACTAACACCTCTCGTTCCATTGATTATCTTATAGAGGATTTCCTCTTCTTCATTGACTTATGGTTGAGTATTCTTCCTCCTAATAAATTAGCTAAATTGCGTTTACCTAATTTATATAGAGTTGTGGCTTCTCTTATTCAGCAAGGTATCCATTCATCTTCTTGATGTGTTTTATTTTGCACTTACTGGCCTTATTTCTTATGTGCAGAGCTAATTTGTTCCTTTGTTGAAGCTCGTCTCTCGCTATCTGAGTTTTGCTGTTTTGTTGTTTTGTGCTGATAGTGTTTCGGTCTAGAGTTCCCACCAGGCGCCCTTTTGATCCCTCAAGATTGTTGTTTTGTTCTGAGTTTATATTGGCTTGAAGCTTGCTATAGTCTTCCTTGTGTGTTTGGTATGTTTATCCTTGTCCGGTGTTTTTGATTTTGGACTGCTGCTTGTTTAATGTAGTCGATGAATGCTGCTGCTCTCTCTCCTGTGATTTATGCAGTTGGTAGCTATCTTTCTGACTGCTAGAAGCTACTGTGTCCCTCTTATTATGTGGAGTGTTGTTGATGATGTTTTTTGTGTTTGGTGATGCTATTATCTTGTTCTACATCTACTTGACTCATCGATAGATAGATAGATAGATATATATATATATATATATATATATATATATATATATATATATATATATATATATATATATATATATATATATATATTCTCGGCTGGGACTCTTCTGGGTCCTATCCATATGATCAAAAAAAAAATTATCCACTTCTCTAATTCTTTATGGATATTTGAAAAAGTCAAAAACCACCAGCAAATAAATGAAGAAAAATTTAATAGTATGAAAGAGGGTGATTTCACATAGATCGTGGACAGCAAGGATTCACGCAATCCATTGAAGTTATGACAGCAGAGTTAGTCACCTTGGAGACTGAGAGCTATGCGCTTGCACTCGAGGAGGCCATTCTTCTTTCCAGTCCAACTCCTTTACACAAACACTAGCCCCATGGAAGATCAGCAAGCTAGAATTTAGAGAAACATTGGTGGCACAGTTGTCCAGGATATTGGAACCTCTATCTGTGGATTACCATTACAGAGAACTTGGTCAAAACAGTTTTCAACAACATTGAAATATAACATTTTGAAGGTGTAATCAGATGCGCAGCAAATATAGATACCACTGTATTTGTATGTCTTCTAGTACATATGAATAGAGATATGGAGATAGTTTATTTGATATAGAACTTGATATCCTTATTAACTTATGCATAGTATATTAAAGAAAATGATTCAAACTGGATTAAATATGAATGATAAGATAATGTTATTGAATGACAAATAATGATTCAAAAAGAAAAATGAGCTCAACCATCTACTTTAAGGATTTTTTGCATTAAGTTAAAAATTATATAATTAAATTAATATTTATTAATGGTACACCTCATGTTTAAATAAATGTTACATGGAATGTAATTGAGATTGAAATCCACCAACTTGGATCTATTTACACCTCTAATAGCTTTTAAATGAATGATAGAAAATATGTGAAAAATCACCCACAGTCACATAGTTTAGTAAAACAGTAATTCTGACAGTCAGAGAGAGTCAGTGCAAAAAGATAATATTTTGCATCATGAACTTGATAAACTTACAAGCAATCAGATCAACGATAACTCTAATACAAAGTGTATGATAAAGGGGGAGGTTATCCGTAATAATAATGATGATATTGTTTTGCTTGGAGGAAAAAGCTAGTCCATCGAATATGATTCTCAAGATGCATAATCTTAGAAACAACACAGTGAAAGTTCAAAGATGACTGAGGCACATCTGAGGGTCTTTTCATGTTCAGTAGCATCTGTTTTGATGTTATTCATGTTTGGGTGGGTAAGTTCTCGGTTTCTGTAGTCCTAAATTGCAAGGACCGAATGACAGGAGCCTTTGACCTGAGTTCCGGGAGGAATTGTGAGCGCTGGGTGAAGCTTCCCGTGGAGGTGGTGGTGGTAATGGGGATTTAACGTTGTCAGACACGAGGACGAGAGGAAGGGCGGAGAAAGCAATGGACACGATCTATGGAAGTTCCATCAGGTCCTAGCCCAGCTTCAACTACTTGAAATTCTGGCTAATGATCATAGATTTTACATGGTCCAACAGAAGGAGGGCTCCCTCTCTAGCAAAGCTTGATTGAATTCTAGTTTCAACAGACTGGGAGACAAGGTTCCTGTTGGCATGTGCTAGGTCGTGCCTCAAGAACACCTCTGACCACATGCTGATTCTCCTAGCATCTGGGAAGGACTTGAAGCATATGAAACCTATGGTCAGGTTCGAGAAATTGTGGTTGTCCCGCGAAAACTTGATGGAGATAACTAATTGCACAAACCCAGAGGCCAACATAATGTGAAAACTTAGTAGTCACTTAGGAAGTGCATACACTCAGGAATCTTTTACATAAGAAAGATGTGCTCCTGGAGCTGATTGACGAACTGTAAATGAAAGAGGAAACGTTGGTTTGGATGATAGTGAGTTCATGCAACGAAATTCTCTGAGGGGGAGATTCAGAACACCTGTGCTAAGGAGGAAATTGTCTGGATGCAAAGATCCATGGTCAAGTGGATAAAAGGAAGATGACGCCAACACGACTTACTTTCATGAGGTGGCTAGCATGCACAGAAGGAACAATTATATCCATTCCAAGGAACAAATGGTAGGCTGTGATCCTAAGTCACATAGACGAACACTCAGGGAAATATCCAGCTCTGCAGATGGGATGCAGTGTGAGATGGTGGGAGACTATAGGAACCTTTGGATGCTGGGATTTAGGGTTGAGGGGGCACTCTGGACCAGCGATTCTCTGTTGAAGAGGTAGGGAAGCAATTTGGGGGTTGGGACAAGACAAGGCCCAAGCAGACCCTGGACATGTTTTGAATACTGTTTTATCGACAATTTTGGGGAGTTATTAAGGAGGATTTTATGCGGGTCATGAACACTTTCTAAGACGATTCACTTGAGATATCATGATGAACTATGCCCGAATCCCAAAAACGTCGGTAGAGAAATGGGGGATCTTAGGCCCAACTAAATGGATCTATAAAGACTATATCCAAAGTGTTAGCTCACATGTTTATGGGTGTCATCAACAAAATTATCGAGGATTACCAGATTGGCTTCATCACAAGTAGGGGCATTTTGGATGGGGAGGCTACAGTGCAGGAAGTTATTCAAGACTACAAACACAGATCTATTACGAGATTCCTGCTGAAACTGAATTTAAAGAAGGCATACAACAAATTGGAGCGGGCATGCTTCGGGCAGTTTGGGGTAAATGGAAGTTCGGAACAAGATGGATTGCCTGGATTAGGGCGTGACCGGTATCCACAAAGGTCAATATCATGGTCAAAAGGTAACAAGATCCTTTGCTAGAGAGGTCTGACATGGGGAGTTGGGGACTACGAGTGTTACGGGAAATGAGAACCAAATCTGCAGTGGTGAACTTGCAATACGTTGATGATACTCATTACTCTCATTTCCGAAAATGCGACGGGATTCCTCTTTAAAAATGAATTGATTAAGTCCAAATTCTGTAGAGATGAATAAATAGATCCATATAAAATAGATGCTATAAATAATCCAAAAATGACTGTTTTCTCAAATGGGACCTCTATATATTCGAGCGATGGTCCAAGGCCTTCCAGGCTATAAGTTAATTTTCACAAAATCTCAATATTCTTTCTTGGGGAGGTAGACAACAATTCAACTATTGTAGCATCAATTCTAACGTGCAATGTTGAACCGTTTCCCCTTAAATACTTGGGTCTGCCAATCAAGCCTAGGAGGCTCAGGAAAGAGGATTAGAATGATATAATTAAGAAGATCCGCAAGAAGTACGATTGGTGGAAAGGTCATCTTCTTTCACTTAGTAGGAGATTGGTTCTTAACACGGTTATTCACATTATCCCACTTTTCCATCTTTCTTTTTTTGAGATTTCGGCTTGGGTCATCAAAAGGATAGACAAAATGAGGTGAAGATTCCCATGACAGGGTGCATCCAATAAAGGTTGAGGGTATTTTCTAGTAAAGTGGGGGATTGTGTGCCGGTTTAAGGAGTTGGGGATTGGGTGCCGATGTTGATCACCTTCTACTACAATGCCCTTTTGCGAATAATATCTAGACAACTTTGCGTCATGACTATCGCATCTCTTCACAGTTGTCAAACAAGGTAGGCATACTTTGGGGAGAGTGGAGGCAAGCACATGCGTAAAGCTGAGACCAAGTGTTTTGGGACATGGTCGTGGTGCGACATGTTGGGGGATCTGGAACCAGAGGGGAATTTTTAGGTCAAGGAGAAGCTCATTGTCAGTGTCACGTTGACGTAGGAGGTGGAGTCCGAGGAGGGTCACCATTGGGGCAGAGAGTAATGGACTCATAGAACCTACCACCACAGGGTAACAACATCTGGTCTTTTGTGATGTATGTGTACTTCTATGGTTCGGGTACATGCATATTTCGTACACTCAATTGTGGTGTATTTCTATATTTTGGTTAGTCTTTACTTGTATATAGGAGTTGCTGTCCTTTGGGGTAATGAGCATCATATAACCAGTTTGCTGGTCTTGCATAAGTATCATTCTAATTTGGCTCATGAATAGCAATTATAAGGTAATATACCTGTTACAAAAACTTTCCGAGCAAAAAGTCCAAGTGCTATACCAACCAAACCTGGAAACGTTATGAAAGAAAATATTAAAAGAAAAAAATAAATCACTTTAGGTGTTGTTTCAATTAATTGACCACTAAATTTAAAGTAATGTCCTGGTCACCTGTCCCAGAGCCGAGTTCTAAAGCAATGACCCCGTCAAAGTTGGAGGATGTAAAACTTTTGTGAAGGACAAAATCAGTCAATACCAACGCTGCCATCCAAACCTGAAATCAGAAAGTCAGAGGTTAAGGGTATATGTGTAGTTTTTTTGCTGAAAAAAAGGAGCTAGCGGTTAAACATTGCCTGCAGTCCAACACTTGGAAGTGAAGATGTGATGTTGTGTTGGATGGTCAGTGCATAAATTGGATTTCTTTCTGTACACAGAAAATAAAATAAACTTGGTGACACATCTACAAGCAAGCAACAAGAAAAAACATATGATTTCATACTTCGTTTGTTCTGAAATTTAATCCTGTTCATGTCATTCATATATAGACCTTCATCTGGTCAGTGCATAAAGTGGGAATGTCTCTCTTCTTTACTCTGCATCTAAACATTTTGAGCTAGTCAATTTTGGATATGCAAGAAAAGCACTTAAAAACCAACATAGTAGTATAAATGATAATCATAATTATCATGATAACAAAGATAGCATAAGAACTTGCTTTAGATTATGCACAATGTAGGAGCTCGAGAATCTTCACGGGTATATAGGTATGTGATCTTAAATTTGTTTTATATTAGTTGCAATCATGAACTTTAGCATCGAAAAAACTAGACCTGCTCCCCAAAAGTACTCTAGAAGAAATACATGCAAAAGGTTTGTCCTAAATTCACCATAAATTTACAAGAACTTCTGCAGTTGAACCAGTCAGAACAAGATCATCATCTTCATCCAAAGAAAGTTCTGGGTTTTACATCTTCCGCACAAACTAGATCTCATTGACAAAAATACTCTTGTAGAAATACATCCAAAAGGTATGTCCTAGATTCACAAGAAACTTAGGATGATTTCTGCACTGCCTAGTTAGAACAGGATCGCCATCTTCATCGAAAGAAAATTTTGGGCTTATACTACCTTTTCAAGGATTTGGTCAATATATCGGAATAAAGAAAAAACTATGAAATCATTCTTTTTTCTGATGAATTTTAATACTGTTCATGTCATTCAGATATAGACCCTGATCTTTCAAGTGCACTCCGTGTGAGTCCTCTTTACTCTGCATTTAATCATTTGATGCTAGTCAATTTTGTATAGGCAAGAAAATCATTGTCAAACCAACCCAGTCGTATATATTATTATCATAATAACAAAGATAACATAAACACTTGCTTTAGATGACACAAAAAGGTGGGCGCTCAAGAATCCTGATTGATGTATAGGCATGAAATCATGAACTTGTCCTATACTAGTAATCATGAAATACAAGCAAAAGGTTTGTACTAAATTCAGCAGAAACTTACGGTAATTCTTGGATTGCCTAGTTAGCACAAGATCACCATCCTCATCCAAAGAAAGTTTTGGGCTTGTACATTCTTCCGCATGGAGCTGGTCAATGTCTTTGGTTCTGTTATGTGCCACTATTCATTAAAATCAGATATCAGTAAGGAAAAGGATAAGTGTGTTTAGGCAAAGAAGAATGAGGATGCTACCAAAACTCACATGAAGCAATGTTTTGGCAAGGTTCAGGAAGATCACCATCATCATCCAGAGAAAGATTTGGGATTGGAGATGCCTCTCCTTGTAATTGATCATCTTGTCTTCCTACAGGTTTATCCAATTAAAATTTCAGTATCAAATGCAAGTGTAATCATTAACAGACTCGTCTCCCATACATACTATCTATGTTCAATAACAACATTATTTTGTCAAATTCATTTGAAATTTCTTCTCATATATGAGCTCTTGCTAACAAGCCCTAATATGAACTATGAAGTTCTGCACAAGTAACCATTGGTTAATAAGTAAAATCCCAACAAGTCTATGTTAAGTAAGGCTGGCAACGGGCCGGGTTTGGGCCGGACTCATACAAGCCCAAGCCCGAGCCCGAAATTTTTTGTAGGATCCAAGCCCGGCCCAATTTTGGGTCGGGCTCCAAAATTCAGGCCCAAGCCCGAGCCCGAATAAACCAAAAAAAACCGAGCCCTGCCCGAATCCTTCAAAAAAGTATCTTAATTACAGTAAAACCCTAAATTTCTCACAAAATCAAAGTATTCAGAGTAATATAATCACACAATATTGACTACAATTAAATCAAGAAATTACCGATTCACATCGAATTTACCAAATTTCACTGCAAGAAGAGAAAGAGGCAGCGCTGAGGTGAGGAGTGGCCATGGATAACATGTGATGCAAGGAGAACATGAACTTCGGGAGAAGGTAGTGGTCCCACTGGATTTGGAATTTACAATTATCATGGCAGCAGCACTGACACTCTTCACGATCTCACCATTCCCGACATTCCCTATTTTCGCATAGTCACAGACTACTACCTTGTTTCTGATGTGGAAGCTACTAAGAGATGAGGAACCAACTGATGAGTAGATGTGGGAATTTGGGGGGGGGGGGGGGGGGGAGAAAGTTAGGGTTTTTAATCGAGGCACTCGGGAAAGAGGAAAGACTCAGAAGAGAAAGACGCAATGCTCAGATTTTGAGGAGGGGCAGTGCTCGCTCAGGAAAGAGAGAAGAGAAAGAAGCAACGCTCAGATTTTGAGGGCAGTGCTCGCTCGGGAAAGAGAGAAGAGAAAGGGTTGTGCTCAGATTTTGATAAGAGAAGAGAAAGTGCTCACCGCTGAAGAGAAGAAAAAGCACGACCATGGGATTTGGTGGCGGGTCAAGGGGATCAGAATGGAAAGAGGATGAAAGGAGAGAGCAAGAGGATGGGGACTCGTGAAGTAGGTGAGTGATTTGTACTCTCTCCGTTTCAAAATATAAGTCATTCTAGGTTTCTACACGATTATTAAGAAAGAAATTAGGATTGAGTAAAAATACTATGTATTCTTGGTTTTTGAAACTCATAAATAAGTCATCAATTGTACAATGTCTTATATGCCCTCATCTACATTTTTTTATTACTTCTCTTACAAAAAAAGACAAGGGCAACATTGGAAATCTCATCTTAAGATTCATTCATGGACATTTAAGAATGACAAGATATCTCCACCAAAACCTAAAGTGACTTATATTATGAAACAACAAAAAATGCTAGAATGACTTATATTTTGAAACGGAGGGAGTATTTATTATGGTATGATATACCTGCAGATTAGGATAGTATTGGATTAGGATATGATATACCTGCGGTTGCTGATTAGGTTTGGGATATTATATATATTTGTATCGGGTTCAGGACCTCGGGTCGAACATATACAAACCCGAACCTGGCCCGAAAAATTAATTTGGGCTCAAAATTGAGCCCGGGTCCGAATTTTTAAAAAAAACCAAACCCATGGGCTACTAAGATCGGTGCAGAGTTAGTCGGACTCGGGTCGAGTTCGGGTCAATTGCCAACCTTAATGTTAAGAAGTCACACTTACTCCCAACGAAACTAAACGGGAGTGGTTCCTTGAATTTAAATTATTTTATAAATTATATTAAACACTAATTATATACCTTAGGTTAGCAATGAGAGGCGATCGAACAAACTCCTATTAAAAGGCTCCTTTTTTATGTACTTATTCATGGGAAAACAAGTTTGAAAGTAAGTTCCTATATCTTCAGAACCCATATAGGCAAATTAAATGAGAAACAAGTACAACGAAAAATGGAAAAACTGCAGATCAATTCATAAATCTATATAATAAAACATAAAGAAAGCTATCAAGTGGCTCTCCTTCAATCCCCCAAAAAATCAAAGACCCAGATCTAGCCTCATAATACATATTTTTCCCCCCAAAAGTTTTCCCCAAAACTCAAATTCAAATCCCCCACCCAAAACAACTCCTATATTTATTTAATTATTTTTTTTTCTCTCTCTCTCCCTCTCTCTTCTATTCAAAAAATTAAGAAAATAAACATTTAAAACAAAATTTAAAAAATTCAAAATTTAAAAACTAAAAAATTAAAAATTTAAAAACTTTAAAAATAATTTAAAAAAATCATATAATATGTTTTTTGCTCTGTGTTTGCTACTTCAATTATTTTGCTGGACCTCCAAAACTATTTTATATGATCAAATAAGGTGCACCGTTCCGAAGACGTGCCGTAGGCATGTGTCAACGGGCAAACCTAGTACTTGACTAACTTTGCATTTAAAAGCCCCAAGTTTTTGAGGTACACTTAAATACCACAAAGTTCTCTGAACTAGCATGTGATTTGTGATACATTAACATCCACATTAGATTCCCAAATCAAAAAGTATGATCTGATATGCGGCTATCTTCTTCATCCCCTCTTTTAGACAAATTAAACCTAACCAAACTCTTTCCATCTATATCAGGAAGTATGATCTGATACGTATAATAACGCCCTTATCTTCTTCATCATATATTAGTTGAAATGAATTTGAAATTCTAAAGTTACAAGCTACAAGTGCAGTCATTGAAGGGTGCAAAACCCAAAAATCGATAGGGCAATCATGGGTAAAGTTAGTGAAGCAATTACACCACACACACACACACACACAAAAAAAAGAAAATTTGAAGAAAGAAAAAGTTCAGACCTTTTGAGTAAGGAAAAGGGAAGGTGAAGTGGGAGATGAATGGGCCAGAGAAATTCGGAGGGCACCCAACGTGTACCTCGCTCATCAGCTCCTCTTGCTCTTCTTCTTCTTCTTCTTCTTCGTCGTCGTCGTCGTCGTCCATGAGGTATCTGTTTGATGAAATGCCAAGCTCAAATAGTTCTGAAGTGAAGGGGGGCTTTTGAAGTGAAACGTCCTAGTGGAATTGGGCTGAATGGGCTGTGGTTGTACTTAGCATTGGTATAAATACCCAAATTTCGGATTCGGCATTGGACCGGAACCGACCCAGTCTATTTGGGTCTGGATCCTAAAATAAGATACGTTGTACTTTATGGTCCGGGTCCGCTCAAAAGAGATCCGACCCGGATCCGAACCCGGACCCGTTAAAAAAAACTCAAAAAAATCAACATAAAAATAATTATTCTATCATCATCCCTCCCTCATTCCTCAGCAATTTTAAATCTTCCACTTCCAAACTCAAAACTCATGTCTTTTTCTTCTCTCCTCTATTCTAAATTCTCCACTCGCCACTCATACTCCCGCTCCTACCCGAACAGGTAGGATTATTTTAATAGGACCCAGACCCGGAACCGGACCCGGTCCTCACGGGTTCGGGTCTGGGTCTGGATCCAATTTTTGGACCCATAGGAAACCGCGTCCGTGTCCGGGTAGTGAAGGACCCGATCCGACACGACCCGATACCAATGCTAGGACTTATACTAATGAGAACACAGTAGCTTCTGTGAAGCATATATTTCATGAGGTAAATTTATGTGCTGACCAATTTGCAAAGCGGAAAAATGAAAGATAAAAACATTAATATTTTTCTAAATAATGATATTGCTTTAGCAAATTTGGTTGAAGCTGATTGTGAAACGCGTTCAGAAAGAGCGATTGTATTTATTTTTTTCCCTTTCCTATGATTTTCAATGCTGGCTCTCAAAAATCTTCTATGAACGAGGAGTGACGTAGATATAGAGGTTCTGACGATCTTTTGTGTGCTTCCCTGGATTTGGAGCTATGAAGTGTGTATGGAGCCAAGTGATCGTGATTGCCACCCAACCGAAATTGGGAAAAAAATGCCTGAGGGAAAGATGAAGTAAACTCGTCATCGGTCTAGACACTTGCAAAAGCTAGCACGCAAATCCACTAACTAGAGATTCGATCGACCCCACAAGATTTGTACATATTTCATACGAAATAAAGAAAGAAAGACATATAATCAATAAGAGTGAAGTGTAGTATCTATCCCACGTATAATGTAAATGAAGTGAAAATGGTAGGGAATCTTAATTACCACGTTAGTGAGCCGATGCGCGGAGGCTAGCAATAAGCTTTTTTGCCCTCTATGGAGAGTGAAAATATGTGTCTTTAAAACACGAAAATTGAGTTAAAAGGTTGTAGTAGATTAAATGTGCTAGCTTTGTGGTAAGGAATAAACTAAAAGTCCAATTCTCAACTAACAACCTCAAGTGAAAAGATGTATGCAAAATTATGAGAGAATATGCCAAGTGTGAAAAATATATAATTTTTTGGAGTAAAAAAGTGATAGAAGTATGCAAGAGTGAAAAGATATGAAATTCATGATGAAAGTATGCTAACAAATATGCAAATGGAAGATCAGATCTTTATGCTAAAAAAGTAAAGCTAAACAAGCAAACATACAAAAGATGCAATTTTTATGTGAAGGGTGTGAGTACAAGTGTAGATAGACTAAATATGCAATCCAAATAGAAAAAAATGCAATATTTAATCCAAACTAGCAACCCTAGAAATATAGAAAGCAAGTATGAACTGAAGAGCGCAAGAAAATATGGTAGATATAATCTAAAAATGCTAGAAAAAAAAACTAGAGAAAGTAGAGACTAACCCTAATTAAAGCTAGTAATTCCTATACTATAAACTAACACAAAATATATAAAACTAATTTAGGATGCCAAGTGGAGAACTTAAAAAAAGGAAATGTGTGATCTTTTATGAAAAAGACCCACCTTTTCATGCAAAATACGCAAAAGTAAAATAAACAAAAGAGTAAGAACAAGAAAAGAGTTTAAGAAACTCTTTTTTGACGAGGGCTCTCCTAGCTCATAAAGTTTCTTGCTCCAAAATAAGAAAAAGAAAAAGACAAATTTGGTGGAAAAATGAAAAGCTAATATATCTAAATGAGGGAAAAGAGCGAACAACATCTATTAATTAGATGAATTCTAACTATTCTCCATTTCAGGAGCCTAAAAACCACGGGAAAAAGATGAAAAGAGAGTTTTTTAGTGGCTAAATCTAAGAAGAAAAAAAAATCATAGTTTTAACCTTAAAAAACCCTAACCATAACCATGGATTTTTCTTCTTCTTTTTTATAAGAATTTGATAGAGAATTGTACGTTGCATTTGTTTGTTGAGAATTTTTTTAGCGGTAATAATATGCATTGCGAGGAGCTGGATGGAGGTGTTGGATGGGAGGTTGAGGCGGACTAAGAGGTGGAGAGGAATGTCAGAGAAGGGGACGTCGTAGCTGTCGAGGACAGAGACGCGGGAGATGATAGAGGTGTGGAAAGCAGCATCGAAGAGGATGTGGATTTAGGAGGGGAGGGAGTGGAGGGTTGACATGAGGTGAACCAGGAATTTAATAGAGCAATTGCACAAGGGTATGAAGAGAAACCTCGATACATGTTTCATTCCTTGTCAATAAGATCCTTTCAGTTATTTTCAGGTAAAATATGTTGGATATATGGGTATATTCTCTATATATAAATATTACATGTGCATATGAGTAACACGTATATTGAACCTACTATTGATTGGATATTGGAATGCTGGTTTGTGAGCTTATAATCTGATACCCAAACCAGTATTTATTCCATAAATACTGGCTTGTGATAGCAGTCTAGGTATTCCAATCTTAATACCTAGGGTGAATATCTCAAGCAACTTAGACTTAGATATTAACGCTAATTCCCATTGTTAATTTCTCACAAAACCTAACAATCTTGAGATATTATAATTAATCAATTTGTGAGATTAATCAAGTTTTGCTGGATCCCATCGTTGCCGTCGGATCTCGTTGAAGCCCTCGAAGCTGTCGAAGCTGTCGTTCCTGACCATCGGCATCATGGTCGGTGTCGCTCCTACAGTCGCTCCGCCAGTCGTCGCCTTCCTTCGTGTGAGGCTGTCGACCTTCAGTCGAGGCATCGACCAGAGTCGATCCGAACCCGATCTCGTGTGACGTCGACTGTGCCGCCCTCGTCGTCCTTGACTGGTCGCTGATGCGCCGCCCTCTCTCAGACGCCGTGCCTCGTCATCCTCCTCCTCCTGTTCCGTTTTGCTGTGTAGATTCGAACCCGAAGATTGAACCCAAATTCGTTTTGGCCTTTTGATCTTTAGTTGTCACTTGCAAGATCTGTTCTTGTGTTATCGGATCCGAACCCGAACCCGCAGCAGACCCGGAATCTGAGAACACTTCATCTCATCATTAGATCTAGTATCTCTAAACTTTAAGATTCGTGCAATTATCTAATTTATTTATTCTGTTATTAGTTGAAAGATTTACAGATAAACCCTCATCTTTATCTAAATTACTTATGTAGTAATAATTCAGAACATACTCTCAAATTTTAGGAACTCATCGTTTATTCCTTAAGATGGAAAAACATGATCGACCATATGAGGTTCCTAAACTAGAGGCGTTTAGTAGTTCTGAATTCAATAGTTGGAAGAGGAAAGCACAGTACGGAATGAAATTCGTGAAGATTTTCTATATCTGTCAAACGACCTATAATGAGTGTACTGAAGATGTGGATGATGCCACTTGGATCAGAGATGAGGACTTGTGTAGGGAGTTTCTGTTGAACAGTATTTCAGATCGGTTAGCAGATGTTTATATGAAATACGGAACAACTAAGGAAATATGGGATAATCTGCTGGATGAATTCAAAAAGAAGGAGAAGGTATCCAAGACTCACTTGGTTGATAAGTTCATGAGTTTTGAATTCAGAGAGGCGAAGCCATTCTCCCTCAGGCAATTGATCTTGAAAACTTAGTAGCTAAATTGAAAACTGAAGATATCATTGTGTGATGTTTTTCTTACTGGATCAATAATTTTTAAATTACATGCATCGTGGCTTACATTTAAGACTGAAATGTATAGACTACCGGAACAAATTAATTGTAACCCCTATTCCCGTAAATACGTATTTTCTGAATATTTTCTGTATTTTGATATTATAAATTCATTATTTGTTAAAATCGTTTTGGATTTTATATTAAAGTGTTTTTCTATCGATAATTATAGTTATTTCGAATAATTGTGTATTTTAATCTACTTCTATGACTTATTGATCGACTATTTATTATTGAGCTCGAAAACAAATATATTATTATTATTAGATTATTTTAATGAAGTCGTTAAACCTCGATACTATTTTGTTATGTAATTTTATTATCTTTATGATTATGATTATTAATTTTTATTTCTTGATTATTTAATTAATATTCATTTATTGAATTATTTTTATTACGTACTTGATCTGATTTTATTGGCGCATTCTAAATTTATTTTTAAGCCCTAATTTATATTTTAATGCATTTGTATTATTTATTTATCTATTTGGATTTTAATTTTTGTTCGTGAAATTTCTTCGTTCTTTTTGATCGAGCAATTTGTATCGATCATATTGCTCTCTTATTTATTGTGGGTATTTTTATTTGAACCCTGTTAATTTTGATCTATCTCTTAATTGAACCCTAAAACCCTTGATTTGTTCTTGACCCAAAACCACTCTTATTGGACCCTAAATCTCTAACCCAATACCCTAATTGTACCCTATAAATACAACTCTAATGCAAATCCTAATTTTTGCACACAAATCGAAACCCTATTCATCTAATCTCTCTCCTCTCCCCTCTTTCTCTCTCCTCTGTGTTTCTCTTTCCCTGAGTTCCCACCCAAACAGTCACCCATTACTGTAGCACATCTACCCCAACTCTCCACCGGCCATCTCCGGTGACCCCTTCGTCCACCTCACCTCCGGCGACCCCCTTGTCTCCGTCCACCGTCGTGCCAGCCCCAGTGCTGCTAGCACACCCCCCCCCCCGATCTCCCCTCTCCTCCTCTTCTGCTCTCGTCGACAGCAACTAAGCCCAGATCCCGTCACCCCCTTGTTGCTCTGTTCCTCTTACGCCTTCGCGCCTACCACCTCCCACCGTCGATGCCCTCGTCCAGCGCCATCCGTCGCCTTCTCTCTCTTGATGCCATGGTTGTTGTCTTCTTCTCTGTGTTTCTGTTGATTTGGGCTTTTGTTGCTGTTGCTTCTATTGCATGTATATCGCACGTGCTATTTTGTGGAGTTGTTGGTTCGTGGGTTCGTTGCTTTGGGATTCTCATCCCGTTATTCTTGGTATTCGTTTTCACCATCTAGCAGACAAGTAACTTGTATTAAATTCCTTTACATATGCAAGTACAAAATACCACTTGTAGTGTAGTGGGATTCTAGAGACAATTCGTGTATGAAACCCTTTGTTGATATTGTTTCTATTGTGATGATTTGACCATAGTTGCCTCACGATATATATGACATGAATTAACCTAGGGTTGACCACTTTGGATGTATATGTTCATGCTATCTTGAGATGTCTGTGTTTGATGTGTTATTCGTGTTATACTTGTTGAATACTTGTAAAATACCATATACCATGTTGCTTGGACATCTAGTACACTATATTCCCTGTTATCATCCTATTGTTTTCCTATTGTTATTATCGTTCATCTCATGTCTCTAGATTGCATATTGTATTGTTGCATTAATAAAATAATTAACAAGTCGGGAGTTTAAGGGTTGACTTTTAGTAGTGGACAATATAGTGACTGTACTCGGAGGAGGGGCCTGTGTTTCCCTAAATATTGTTTCGACTATTGTTTTATCGTGTGATTGTGGTTACAACGGTAACCCAATCTATCGTGTATTGTATCGTTGCCGATGATCGTATTGTTCCAGCTATTGTTTTATCGTGTGATTGTGGTTATGACGGTAACCCAATCTATCGTGTATTGTATCGTTGCCGATGACTGTATCGTACACCGAAAGGTGAATAATGTTTATCATTGAAGAGTACATGAACTATAGAGTCCACCACTAAGTTTAAACGAAATTGATTGTATGCATCGAACTGTGGTACGGAACACATGGGACACAGTAGTACATGCATTAGTTAGGATTAAAATGAATAATAGACTTAAGGATTAACACGACATTGACATTGCATGTTGTTCATCATTGTTCCTATTGATATAGAATATTACATGATACTTGTTCACTCGACACTTATTACATGCTACTCACACTTGTTTATCTTGCCATGCTAGTTGTTATATTTTGTTATCATGCCCATTCCATGCTATTTGTTTATCCTTTCCATATACTTGTGCTTGCACTACAAGTGGCTCGTAACTTGCATTGACAGGCATTTTGTTTTCTTTTCCTCTTCCTGCAATTTATTAAATTGCAGATTTTGGAGAACAGTTGCCTGCTGAAGTCGGAGAACAGCATTCTGAAGATTTCTGCTTTCTAATTGCTTATTTCTTTAATAAACTTAATGTATTGAGACTTGTTATTATTTTGGATTGGATCATTATTGTATTGGACGTATATTCCGAATATTGTTATTTTATTTCCAGACGTTGGATTATTATTGTACTCGGATATTTTATATTGCTTCAATTCAAGTATTATTATTCATGAGATTGTTATTATTGCTTGCGCAATTGTTTTGTATTGATTATATTGTTGAGTTGATCGGTTAAACAACTTATAGGTGACGTTAGTGATTCGCTTGGCCAATATCACGTACTCGTATTCCGTATTTTTGGAAAGCGGGGCGTGACATTAATTTTGCACAACTCAAACGATGTATTAAAGTAGAGGATGAGACTAGAACTAGAATCAATTTGGAGTTGGCTAAGAAACAACTTTCTCATGCTAATGTGCTAACCAATACCAAATATGTTCCTAAGTTTAAGAAGAACAAGCTTAATAAGAAGGGCGAACCGTCTAAGTTGGAAGTCTGCACTAAAAAGATTGTGAAAAGAAAGGGAAGTGCTACAACTGTAGAAAGTGGGGTCACCATGCTACCGAATGTAAGCTATCCAAAAGAGAACAACCTAACAATGAAAGGGTGAACTTGTTAGAGGTCCACACTGAACCCACCAACTTCCTGTGTGTTGTTGGTGACGATAAGGTCAGTGCCTCTGCTAGTTGGTTGTTGGACTCAGGGGCTACATGCCATACTTGCAACAATAAGAACCTGCTTACTGATCTCAAATATGCAAATGAGTCCATCTCTATGGCGAATGGAGAATTAGTCAAGGTGCTCCAGGTTGGAACTGCAAATCTCAATTTTTCATCAGGTAAAAATTTAACTTTGCATAATGTTAAATTTTTTCATGCTTTAGCAAAGAATTTAATTTCTATTAGTTAGCTGAATCATGTTGGCGCGGTAGTTTCAATGATAAATGGTAGAGCTATATTATATGTTAACTCATACTATTTTGGTTGTGCTTACTTTGTCAATGGTATGTATAGACTTAGTTTAGCAAATGAAGTGATTAATGTTGTTAGCTTAAAACTGTGTAGCCCTTATACTTGGCACAACAGATTAGAACATGTGAACTATATTAAATTACTTACTATTGCTAAAACCTTTAGTCTACCAATTGATACATCCTTAAGATATCACAAATGTGAAGTGTGTGCTCAGCCAAAGATCACTGGAAAACCATTTAGTTCTGTTTCTAGGAGTAGTACACAACTTCATGAACTAGTTCATTCTGACATATGCGACTTAAAAAATTTTGTGACGCATGGAGGTCAGAAGTACTTAATCACTTTTATAGATGATTATTCTAGATATTGTCATATTTATTTATTAAAAACTAAGGATGAAGCACTTAATAAATTCAAAGAATTTAAAGACCGTGTCGAAAATCAGTTAAATACTAAAATAAAAAGGTTCAGATCTGATAGAGGTGGGGAATATGTATCAATGAGTTTTAAAGAATTTTGCACTTCACATGGCATTATCTCTGAAATAACAGCACCCTACTCACCACAATCAAACGGTATAGTCGAAAGAAAGAATCGAACACTCAAAGAAATGTTGAATTCTATGTTATTGACTACTGGATTGCCTTCGAGTTTTTGGGGAGAGGCTGCATTGACTGCTAATAATATTCTTAATATGTTACCACACTCTAAACCGTGTGAAACTCCTTATGAGTTATGGCATAAACACACACCGAGTTTTGATAAAGTAAAAATATGGGGTTGTATTGCTTTTGTTAGAATACCAGACTCTAGAAGGCCTAAAGTAAGACCTCGTACAAATACTTGTGTGTATCTAGGAAGTGTAGTTGATAGTGCGACATACAGATTTTATGACCTATCTCTCAATAAGATAATTGAATCAAGAGATGCAGAATTCTTTGAAGATGTGTTCATCAAAGACAAAGGTATAACACTATCTGGCCACACAGACTTAGTCAATGATTCACAAACCGAATCTAGACCTAGCATAACTGACACTGAAATTACAAATGAAATAGAGCCTAGAAGAACCTCCACCAGAGATAAGACACCTAGAACGTATGGTGATAATTTTGTAACTTATGCATTGTTGGCTGATTCACTTATCAAAGAAGCCCTTCGATCTAGGGATGGTTTACTTTGGAAAGAGGCTATTGATAATGAGATGGATTCTTTATTACAAAATAAAATTAGGAAATTAGTTGATATGCCAAAAAGGGCTAAAACCATAGGAAACAAGTGGGTTTTGAAGAAGAAACTTAATCCAGATGGATCTGTAACAAAGTATAAAGCACGACTAGTAGCTAAAGGTTATACTCAACAAAGTGGGGTAGATTATTTTGATGTTTACTCACCTGTTTGTCATATTGCTACAATAAGGATTCTTGCCATTGCATCCATTGAAAATTTTGTTATTCACTAAATGGATGTTAAAACTGCTTTCCTAAATAGAGATCTTAATGAAGAAATCTATATAAATCAACCTGAAGGTTTTGTACTTAAAGGTTTAAAGAACAAAGTTTGCAAATTGGTAAAATCTTTGTAGGGATTAAAACAAGCACCAAAATTATGGTATGAAAAATTTGATACAACAATAAAGAACTTATTTGAATCTAATAATTCTGATAAATGCCTTTATTTTCGTGATCTATCAAATAAAATTGCTATAATTTGCTTGTATGTTGATGACATGCTTGTTGTTGGAAGCGACCTCTCAACTGTACTTGAAGTTAAAACAGTGCTATCCAAAAAATTCAGCATGAAGGACCTAGGTGTTGTGGACACTATATTAGGTATGAGAGTGAGTTTTGGTAGGCAAGGTATATTCCTTAGTCAATCTCCCTATATCAATAATGTGTTACAAAAGTGGGGATACAATGATTGCAAAAGGTTTGAAACAACTTATGATTATAACAATAAGTTGACACCTAACGATGGTGCAACAGTGAGACAGTTGGATTATTCCAAACTAATTGGAAGTCTCATGTATGCATCGATCTGCACTAGACCAGACATAGCCTTTGTTGTAGGTATGCTTAGCAGATTCACTAGTAATCTCAGTAAGTCGCATTGAAATGCCCTTGAGAGGCTAATGGGTTACCTAAGTGGTACTCAAGAGTTGGCTTTGTGCTATTCTGGACATCCTTCAATTTTGAAAGGATATTCTGATACATTGTGGTGCACAGAATTTGGTGAAAGTCGATCCACTAGTGGTAATGTGTTTACACTAGGAGGAGCAGCTGTGTCATGAAAATCTAAAAGGTAATCAGGCATTGGATTCTCATTTATGGAGTCTAAACTCTTTGCGCTATCTTGTGCTGGTGAAGAAGCGGAATGGATGAGAGACCTGTTGCTAGATATTCCAATGAGAATGTTTAAAGTTACCACTCTTAGCTTGTTTTGCGACAACCAAGCTACAAAAACTGTAGCAACTAATACTCTTTACAATGGTAAAAGATGAACTGTCGGTCTTAGACAAGCAAAGTTGAACTATCTCATTAAGCAAGGGATTATTACCCTCATTGATATGAGATCAAAACAGAATATGGCTGATGCCCTTACTAAGGGATTACAAAGAGGTTTAATTGTCAAAACTGTGGGGAAAATGGGGTTAACAGCCATCGAGTCATAAAAGCCTTAACATCCTAGTTATTTTGATAATTAGAAACCATAGATCTCCATAGATTTTGATGCATGAACATTCCATCTACATGTTTGGATCTTCTATATCCTTTCGTGGTATCACAATTTAAAGAAATCTCCTTTCTAGTTGTGAATCTTCCATTACAAGTTAGACATTTTGAAGGAATTAATATCTTGATTTTCATTAGAAATTCCGGTTTGTGTAAATAAAAAAAATTGTGCAAAATTTCTGTGTCAATTGTTATCAAACCATAACAGCCATAGAGAAGTTCAAACTTAAGCATCAATTTGACAGTTAACATGTTTTGGATAATCTTGATGATTCCACATAAATTCAATAAATGTATAATGTCATTCTAATTTTGATGGTATTATAAATCTATAGAATTTACTTAGAATAATCATATTATTCCAATACGAATCATGAAAACTTGTCGATGTGTTTCTGACGATTAAATTGTCTTAAATATCATTCCAATTTTGATGATATGTCTTTGATGGATACATGTTTCATTCCAATTTTGACGATTCAGTGTTAAACCATGATTGAAATGACAGTCTTTTCATTCCAATATGAAACATAATATGATTTTTATGTAGAAACTATAAAAGTTCATGTACTTTATTTGTTAAAGATACTTGATTGTGATGCTTGTGTTAATTTGAATTATACTAAGTTCTTTTGTTTGAACTAGATACTCTTATGCAATTTGTTTGAATTCAAAGAGAATTGACTCATGAAATTCTTATTTACAATGTTGAGCAACATATGCTAGCAAAGATAATGGAAATGGAATCCTAGATCTCAATTTTGAAAATGATGATTTGCTCGATATGGATGAGTAATCATGAAGCAGCATGCAAGGGTTTTCTATTGCTGATCACTTGCTTGATAAGAACTTCTTTTGAGTTTAAGACTGTATTTTTGAGCTTAAAACTCTTTAATTTGGTTTGAAGTTTATTTGCTTTGTTTAGTTTTGAAACTATGATTTGTTTTATCTATTGGTTTAGTCTTTGTGAACTATTCTGAATTAGATATGGTTTGGAACTATTTAATTATATTGGTTTAGTCTTGATTGAACTATTCAGATTTATAATTATATTGGTTCTTATGAAATTATACTTTTATGATGTGTTTCCTATATTATGGACTGCTATCAGCTAGTCAGTTTTATACTGAACTGATGAGATAATCTTGTACTTTATATATTGAGAATATATGAGAAGATTGTTGGATATATGGGCATATTCTATATATATAAATATTACATGTGCATATGAGTAACACGTGCATTAAACGTACTATTGATTGGATATTGGAACGCGGGTTTATAACCCGATATCCAAACCAGTATTTATTTCATAAATACTGGCTTGTTATAACAGTCTTGGTATTCCAATCTTGATACCTAGGGTGAATATCTCAAGCAACTTAGATCTAGATATTAACCCTAATTCTCATTGTTAATTTCTCACAAAACCTAACAAAATACACATGCCTCAAATTCCATTTTACGATCCAGTTTATCTAAACTTTAAATATATGCTTACATTTATAGTTGACTTTTGTATTTATGTGAATTATTTTTGTTAAGCTCTAGAGCTTTTCTTTTATCTTTAGCAATTTCTCATAATTATTTTTGTCTGTGTAATTTTGCACAGAAATATACTAGTGTGATTTGAAATAATTTTGTCGTTTTTATCGTCATGTTTTCATGGGTTATCACTGATTGGAAGAGTTGTACATTTTTTGCTAAGATTTAAAGGTTTTTTTTTTTTTTTTTTTTAATTTTTATGTTGCAGCAGCAATGTTTTTGCCACGTTCCTTTGATTCGCTAACGCGTAGATAAATCTAGTAATATAGTAATGCCTATGACTTTAAATAGTGTCTATTATCTGTTATCCTTGTGACAGTATGAAACTCACCACAACGTGATTCTGATAACTTTTGAATTTGTTTACATTTGTCTTATTAATGACTTTTCAACAATATTTATTAGTGTCTTCTTATACTTATCCAGTTTAAGATATTCTATCCCTATTTCCTTCACAAGTTCCAAATAAAATTTAAAATGCATACATGTCTTAACTCTTAAGTGTGTCGCTATCTCTAATCTCTAATCTTTAATATTATAATCGGAGAAGGCATTAGTGTCATTTGTCAATCTACCAACACATGTATCGCACATACATAACTAATATGAAGGAGGTCTCAGGTTCAAAACCTCACTATGTTAGATTTTTTACTTTAATTTTTTTTAACATTAAACATTAATCACATATGTAAATTACTATCCATCTATCTATCTATAATATAATATATTTACTTACTACTAGTAGTTACAATAGTTATGCACGTGCGTTGCACGGGTTGGTAGATAGACAAATTACACTAAGACCTTCTCCCATTATAGTAGTAGAGATTAATAAATATAGTTTTTTTAAAAGTAAAAATTCAGACGTAGTCTGGATTTGATCTAAAACCTCATTTATAATAGTTATGCACGTGCGTTGCACGGGTTGGTAGATGGAAAAATTACACTAAAGCCTTCTCCCATTATAGTAGTAGAGATTTTAATGGAAGAGTTTGTCATAAGTAAACAAATTTTAATAATTTTTTGTCACAAAAGAAACACCACTTTTGTTACCAAAGAAACACCACTTTTGTCACCAAACAAACATGTGCATCGCACGTGCAATTCCAAATATAGCCCATTCAGCTCCATTCACCAAACAAAAAATACGTGTATAGCCCATTCAGCTCCATTTTTTAAAATTAAGGCAATCATTGCACATGTTAATTACTGTTGATTTACGTGTATCGCACGTTTAACTCCAACTCTTTTTCAAAACGTGCATCGGGCATAGAAAAATACTAGTATACTAAACTTGAAAAATATATATGAGCATTCATTCTTCAAAACTTGGATAAATACGTACGTAAACTAAAATATACTCGATAGCCTCCATGCTGTTTGTTCAATTCTTTGTTTCCCTATCAAAGTCCAAGTACCTGTCATGCTTATCTATCAAGCCGCGTCTTTAACGTCGGTTTATGAGTCATCAAACTTGTCTGCGTTTTGGGTCCATACTTGTCCCTAAACTTCTCCTTTTGAAACCACCATGAATCTTCTCTTAACCGACATAACTACCCTCTACCAAATATGTAAGTATAAACCTCAGAAGGCCAGACTCCAAATCTCAATAATCTTCTCCTTCTCAAAACCAATGGCTAGTACTCAATTAGCAAATGCCTCTACCGGTAACTCTACTACTTGTCAAAACAAAGGAGTATTCTATAGGCTACGACGTAAACTATCCTCGTTCAAGATGATTCCAGTACTGCAGAAGAAGTTGAAGCCTACACAACTTCCTACAGTCGTCCAGGACACTCCGGTCGTTCATTCTGTGCCCTCGAAATACAAAATGTTCGACCGTGTCTTTGACTACTTCGATGAGAATGGAGACGGAAAAATCTCCCCCTCGGAGTTGGTAAGGTGTATCAGTGTTGTAGGTGAGGTGTTGTCGGTAGAGGAGGCCGAGGAGTTGGTGCAGTCAGCAGACTCTGATGGCGACGGTTTGTTAGGGTTTGACGATTTTGTGGCACTAGTGGATGGGAGAGAGGAGGAAGAGCGAGAGAGGAGCCTGAAGGAGGCTTTTGAGGTGTATGAAATGGAAGGGGAGGGTTGCATTACGGCCAAAAGTCTTAGGAAGGCTCTTCGGGGGTTGGGGGAATGGAGGAGTATGGAGGAGTGCAGGGTTATGATTTGTGAGTTTGATTTGAATGGGGATGGAGTGATTAGTTTTGAAGAGTTCAAGAGCATGATGGTCTAGCTAGATTCATTCAGTTGATTGTTCCTTGACAACTATATTTTGTTTTTGTCAAAGTTGTAAATCAAATTCTCTTTTAATCTGTTTTATGTATGATTAATCTGGTATGTGCACATTGCACGAATGTGATTGGTGTCTACTTATTCAGTGTACTCCATAAGGGAGTATTTACTATTTACTATTTACTATTTCCTACTGTGAATTTGTGAAGAGCACTTGAGAGGCTTGGGGGGTAAAAGAGGAGTGCAAGGGAGTGTAGGACTATGATTAGGGAGTTTAATCTCAATTAGTGGAGATGAAGTTATTTGTCTTGAAGAGTTCAGTCCTTTTTTTTCTTTCATTAGATTTGTGAATTTTATGGTGTACATCCTCTATTAATCTTGCATCTGTTAGAGATTATGAGAGATAATATCAATAGAAATTAGGGTTAATATTCTAAACTAAGGTATTTGAGTCTTTGAGATATTTACCTTAGATATCAAAATTGGAATACTTAGACTACTATCACAAGCTAGTATTTATAGGATAAATACTGCTTTGGGTACTGGGTTCTCAACCCATGTTCCGATATCCATACAATTAGTACGTATAACACATGTGTTACCCATAGAATAATATTACACATAATACTATTCATATAGTGAGAATATACCTATATTTCCAACAACAGCATCTTGATTGCTTTCCATGAAATGGTTGACTGATTTGTAAATTGTAATATTACTAGATTTGCCCGTGGGCATGTGCCTACGGCACGGCTTCAGAACGATACAGCATATGAAAAGCCGTATAAACAGTAAATCAACAATTATATAACTCAAGTTTGAATAGTATGACAATAATTAGTTGTAAATAAAAGTCCATGTTTTCATTAGTATATGTTGAAAAATAATTATGAATTGGAGCATAAAAGTTCATGTTTTCATAAGTGTGTGTGTGTGTGTATATATATATATATATATATATATAGAGAGAGAGAGAGAGAGAGAGAGAGAGAGAGAGAGAGAGAGAGAGAGAGAGAGAGAGAGAGAGAATTAAATAAATAAAAGAGTTATTTTCGGAGGAATTTGAATTTGAGTTTTGGGGGAAACTTTTTGGAGAGAAAATGTGTTTTATGATGTTAGATCTGGGTCTTTAATTTTGGAGAAATTGAATGAGAACCACTTGATAGCTTTCTTTGTGTTTTATTATATAGATTTTTGTGCAACAGAGATGGATATTCTTTTACTTCTTTGCTAGCTAGTATGATTATTCTCAGATTAATTTTGTTTTGTTTTGTTTTTTGATTGAATTCGCCTTGACGGTGGTTTCCCCTTCGAGATCACATATATCTAAGGTGTTATAATTTTTTTCTGCAATTTGTGCTCGTGATATTTGGTGTGGTTTTAGATTGCAGGCGTTGTTTTGGAAATTGGTTTTGTTATAATGTTGTCATGGAAGTTGGTTCTATTTTGGTGTATTTCAGTTTTGGTTGGTGTTTGTTTATTCCTTACACTAGAGACTAGGATTTCCCAAGCTACAAGAAAAAAAAAAAGAGAAATCAACAAATAATAGATCAAACATAATATTCTGAAAGAAAATCAGCTAAAATCTACTATCAAGGTAAAGAGCACAAGTAGGAGAACAATAGTTCTGTCAAATAATGACCAGTAACAATTTCCTCAAACTAAAACATATAAATTATTGAGCTCAAATTGGCACGAGAAATTGACTTGAACGAGGTCGGCCGATCAGTAGGATTAGATTTCGTTGTATTTTTGTTTGTTGGTTGGAGTGTATGAGTTTCAGGACCCAGCATGTTAGGTCTGAACTTCATATATAAGCCTTACTTTTGGTTGTATGTTTTATTAAAATCTTTTTAATGAAACACGGGGTATTCAACCCACCGTTTAACGATTTAAAAAAACATACAAATCATTTCTCACAAAACTACAAAGTTGTTTCCTTGTTTATAATGACTCTCTCAATCAAATCCTAGAAAATCGATCTCAAACAATCCAACTCTTTTCATAACCATAGAAAAGATTTAGCATCTCCATATATGTAGTTACTAAACCGACCTGGATCAAATATATAGGACCAAACCATTCAATTCCAAATCTGGACCGAATAGTTGATCATCCAAATGAACAGTCCACTGTTGTTGCTAGAGTGCTGGAACAGTCAACCGTCCAAAAGGACTGTCAACCATTTTGTTGGGGTTTAAAAGGAAAGACACACATCTCAACAATGCACATTTTACACAATATTCCACACTGGGAAAAAATAATGTTCAATGAAACATAAACAGTATGCCTAAGAGAAGGGTAAGACTATGTTACAAGGGAGATAGACATATATGTAGATCATAGGAAGATATCAAAGCCTTTCCGGGAGATTCTTTTCATACCGAGACCTCTGGATCCAATTGTGCTAGAACACCTGCAATCATCTGATTATCATTGTTGATGCCAACATTTTACAGAGCAAAGCCCAAACATGTGTGATAAACTCCCCTCCTTTTCTGATGCATATTGCATGGGCATTTGCCTGGTTTGTTGGAGCCACATACTGTAGTGTCAGTCCACCAGTTCGCTAAGAATTTCCATCTTTTTCCTTCACCAGTTATTCCCTTTATCAGTTCCTTACCAATTCCCTCTTCTTTTTCGTATACTTGGACTATGTTAATGTTGTTGGAGCCTTCAGCAAAACCTGGCATTAGCTTCTTCAACTTGCTTACAGTGTTCCCTTAAATTTTCACCGGTATTAGAGTATCGATTAACTTTATTAAATGAAAGTGATACGGGGTTATATCTTACAATCCGTCTGTCGAAACTCAATTATATAAGTTAGTTTAGCTCGTATGATGATTCCTAACTAATAGCAAAATTTCGTATTTTTTAAAACTTGTTTGTTAACTTTTCACTCGTTATGCTCTCATTTTGAAGTATCGTGCAAATATAAGGAATTACAATCCATTTCATTTGAGGTTGGAAGTTATAATATTTGTGAGACTGCGTATTTTACTAAGTACCTAGTTATTAATCAAGTGTCGGGTGAGATATAAACTTGAATTTTCTCCGGTGGTGGGTGTTGAAAAGTCGATTTGGGGAAAATAATTATTAATCTTGTTATTTTTCCTTTGCTGTATACATCTATATATAGAATTACATTCTTGGGGAAGAAGAAAAGAGAATGAGAGAATATTGGGGAGATGAGAGATTTGGAGAATCTGTTTCCTATATATTAGGAAACAGAATATACAATTGCTATATTTCAACACTCCCCCTCAAGTTGGTGCATAGATATCGAATATGCCCAACTTGTCAACAAATTTCAAGAATATCCGAGTCGAAACAGCCTTGGTTAGGATATCTGCGAGTTGATCTTCTGACTTCACTTTGAATATCTCAATAACTTTCTCATCTAATTTTTCTTTGATGAAGAATTTGTCCACCTCTACATGTTTCGTCCTATCATGCTGAACTGGATTAGCCGCAATATCACATGCCGCTTGACTGTCACAATACACCTTCATAGGTTCCTTTGGACTATAGCCTAAGTCTTGCAATAGGAGTTTCAACCATAAAGCTTCTGTTATAGTCAAAGCTACTCCGCGATACTCTGCCTCTGCACTAGAGCGTGCAACAACATTTTGCTTCTTGCTCCTCCATGTAACTAAATTTTCTCCAACAAAGGTGAAATATCCTGAAGTGGAGCGCCTATTGATTGTAGATCCTGCCCAATCAGCATCAGTATATGCCTCAACCTTTAAGTGACCATGTTTCGCAAATAAAACTCCTTTTCCTGGGGCTGACTTAATATATCTCATAATTCTCATTACTGTGTCCATATGTTGTTCCCGAGGTGCATGCATAAACTGACTTACCACACTTAAAGCATATAACAAGTCTGGCCGTGTATGTGCAAGATACATTAGTCGTCCAACCAATCTCTGATATCTTTCCTTATCACAAGGCACTTGATCAGCTTCGTTGCATAGTTTTAGTCCTTCTTCCAATGGTGTACTAATCGGTTGACAAGCGGACATTCCAGTTTCCTTCAATAAATCGAGGGCATATTTTCTTTGAGAAAGAAATATCTCCTTTCTTGAGCGAGAAACTTCAATACCAAGGAAGTATCTCAAAGGACCAAGATCTTTCATTTCGAACTCTTGTGACAAGTAGTTCTTTAATGCCTTCATCTCCTCAGGATCATCTCCAGTTTCTATCATATCATCAATATAAGTAATGAGAGCAGTAATTTTACCTTCTTTCCTTTTTAGGAATAGAGTATGATCAGAATTACTCTGATCGTATCCGAATGTCCTCATTGATTTTGTAAATCTCCCAAACCAAGCTCTTGGCGACTGCTTCAGTCCATACAATGCTTTCTTCAGACGACATACTTTGTTGCTGTGTTGGACTGGTCTGTTCGACCCTGGTGGAAGATCCATATAGACTTCTTCTGTCAATTTCCCATGCAAAAATGCATTCTTCACATCAAATTGCTCCAACAGCCAGTCAAGATTTGCAGCAAGTGACAGTAGAACTCGAATAGTGTTGAACTTTGCCACATGTGCAAATGTTTCATCATAATTAATTCTATAAGTTTGAGTGTACCCTTTGGCAACCAGCCTTGCCTTGTACCGCTCTATCGAACCATCCGATTTATATTTCACTGTATAAATCCATCTGCATCCTACTGGCTTCTTCCCAGCTGGCAGCTCGACTATCTCCCAAGTTTTATTCTTCTTCAAGGACTTCATCTCCTCATCCATAGCTGCTTTCCACCTTGGATCGGCTAAGGCTTCCTGCACACTGTTAGGAATAAATACAGCAGATAATTGATTCACAAATGACTTATTTGATTCAGACAATCGGTGAGTGGACACATAATGACTCATGGGATATTTGGCTATACTAGTGGGATTAGGTTCGTAAGTGGGTTTTGGGATACCTCTAGTAGTACGGTTTGGAAGTTCTCTTTTTGGAGCTTCGGACAGCGATGATCTGATGGTACTGGTGGTGGAGATGGTTCAGATGGTGCTGGTGGTGGAGATGGCTCATCTTCATGGAGGTTCGGAACTGACTGCAGATCTTCGTGGAAATTTTCTTCCTCAACCAACAAGTCTTCATTCGAGTGACCATCATTACTTATATCCTGATTTTCTCCTCTTATATCTGATTGTTCAGTTTGAATAGTAACCACTTCATCATAGGCAAGAGTTTGAACTTCACTTCGGTACTCCCCCTGAAGTTAAACCTCAGAGGAAAAATACATCTTATCTTCATGGAACACCACATCCATAGTCACAAACATCTTTTGAGTTGGTGGGTGATAGCACCGATACCCTTTCTTATTCTGTGCATATCCCACGAAAACACAACGGACAGTTCGAGGAGTTAACTTATTGCGTTCATGTTGATGAAGATGAACAAATGCAACACACCCAAACACACGACGTGGCAAGTTGACAACTTTTGGTGCATTCATAGCTTCAGTTAATGCTTGAAATGGTGTGAGGAAGTTTAGGATTTTTGAGGGAGCTCGGTTGATTAAGTATGCAGCAGAAGCAAGGGCTTCTCCCCAATAAATGAGTGGCATATTTCCATGGATGAGAGAAGTACGGATCACTTTGAGCAAGTGTCTATTTTTTCTTTCTGCAACCCCATTCTGTTGAGGTGTATACGAGCATGTAGTCTGATGAACAATTCCGTGTTCCACCAAATATTGTTGCAGATTTGAACTCAGGTACTCTCCGCCATTATCACTCCGAAGAACTTGAATCTGTGAATTATACTAAATCATAACATGCTTGTGAAATTTCTGAAACAAACCACTAACTTCACTTTTCGACTTCATCAAACAAATCCAGGTCATACGGGTACAATCATCAATAAAGGTCACAAACCATTTGGCTCCTCCAAATGTAGTGTTTTTGGATGGACCCCAAACATCAGAATGAATAATCATAAAAGGAAGGGAGCTTCGACTTGGACTTGGAGGAAAAGAGACACGATGACCTTTTGCGAGTTCACACACATCACACCGAAATGCAGATATATCCAACTTCAAAAATAAACTTGGAAATAATTTTTTCAAATAACCAAAGGAGGCATGCCTTAGACGTCGATGCCATAGCCAAATATCTGATTTCTTCTTCTCATCTTTGGATCCTTCCACACTTAGAGCTTGAGTCAACTTGTTCGAACATTCAAATTCTAAATCTAGGTTATAGAACTTTCTGTGTCTAACCCCATAACCAATCGTCTTGCGAGTCCGAATATCCTTAAACACACAATGTGAAGGCCAAAAATCTACAATACAATGTAAGGCAGTGGTTATTTGGGCAACAGATAATAGGTTGAAATTCAAGGATGACACAACTAGGACAGTATCTAAGGTTAGGTTGTTTGTGAGGTGTATGGTACCCTCGCCAGTAATAGTGGCAGGAACATCATTGGTAGTGGACACAGTTGATTTGGTAGAAGGTTGAAAATTTTGAACTTGTCTAGAATCAAAAGTCATATGGTCGGTAGCACCCGAATCAATTATCCATGCATTATTCATAACAGAGTCAGAAATATTAAAAACCTTACCATTATTACCAGCAGTAGCATGATCAGCAACTCCACCTGCGATAGTGAGTTGATTGCAAGTGTTCTCCCGAATATCCTTGCTATGATCCCGTATCTCCGAATAGCCGATAATCTTATAACAACGAGTTTTCGTGTGGCCGATCTTGCCACAATGAGTACACCTTTTTGACTCATATGGATATTGTTCCATAGCAACACAACAAGCAGAACAAGTTGTTAGCAGGAGGGACAGCACAAGAACAGTAACAGATCTGAAGAGACAACAACGACAGTGCACAGAGATCAGCAGTGATGGGTTCTGGCCGACGTCGACGACAGGTGCGAAGGTGGGGTAGGCGGCGACCGGCGACGCGGCGACTGGTGGCGTCGAGTGGTAGAGGGCGTTCGGAGCTTGGCTGCTCAGATGTCGACGAAAAAACGGAAGGGAGGAGATTGGGGGGGGGGGGTTCGGTCTGCTGTGTGGCGCTAGTAGGCAATTGGGGGCGTTAGTGGGGGTGTCGACGACTGGGAAGGTCGTCGAAGGGAGGGTCACCGGAGGACGCTGGGAGCGGCCACGGAAGAAGCCAGTATTGAAGAACAGCAAGTTGGGGAAGACGATTGGTTGGGGAAGACGATTGGTTGGGGAAGACGATGCTATAGTAACACAACGAGTGGTACTGTAGAACAGCAAGTCGAGCGATGGCTGACGGTGGAACGGCAGACGGCAGTTGGGGCACAGCTATCGAGGAACAGAAAGGACAACAAGGGGCTTCGGGATCTGGGTGAGGCGAAGGGCGGTGACGGGAGCTGACGGGATCGGAGTCAAAGATCAGTGACGGGATCAACAACAGGATCAGATCAAGATGGAGGTGATCAGCCTCCTCTTCTTCTTCTTCACTTGGCCTAGATCTGATTAGGCTCTGATACCATGTTGAAAAGTCGATTTGGGGAAAATAATTATTAATCTTGTTATTTTTCCTTTGCTGTATACATCTATATATAGAATTACATTCTTGGGGAAGAAGAAAAGAGATTGAGAGAAGATTGGGGAGATGAGAGATTTGGGAAATCTGTTTCCTATATATTAGGAAACAGAATATACAATTGCTATATTTCAACAGTGGGGTATCAGTTAACTTTATTAATTGAAAGTGATACAGAGTCATATCTTGCAAACCGTAAGTCGAAACTCACTTCTACAAGTTAATTGAAAGTGCTATGATTTCCTTTACACTTGTTTCTTATAAATAATGGTTACTTCAAAGAAATTGGTGTAAGTTATAATACGTTCCTTTGTCTCTCGAATGGAATTTTGGCTTCGAGATACTATTGCCTGATGTTAAGACAAATAAGAGAGATGAAAATAATACTGATTATTGAATTAAGTTCAACCAAGTACAATATCACCTATATATAGGAGAAGAACATTTATCGAAACAACTATACAACCAATATGGGACTATAATAATATCTAACACCCCCACTCAAACTCACGATGGGTCAAACAATGTGAGTTTTCCTACTAAGTATCGAAATCTCTTAACAGTATGAGATTTGGTGAAGAAGTCTGCAGTCTGCTGGGAAGAGGTAACAGAATGAAGAGAAATGGTCCCTACCTCAAACTGCTCATGAACATAATGACAATCAATCTCTATATGTTTCGTTCGCTCATGAAAGACTGGATTGCTTGCAATGTGCAATGCACTCCGGTTATCACAATGAAAAGGAGTAGCTTCTGTAAGAGTGACACTCATATCTGATAACAACCCACGAATATGAATAATCTATCTAGTAGTAGCTGTCATTGCTCTGTACTCAACCTCGGTGGAAGAACATGCAACAACTACATGTTTCTTGCTTCTCCATGAGATCAGCGGATCACCAAGAAATAAATAAAAACCTGTGGTAGACCGTCTGGTAGTAGAATCACCTGCCCAATCTGAATCAGAATATGCACTGAGCTCTAGTTTGGATGTAGAAGGCATGAATAATGAGCGAGTGATAGTGCCCCGAAGATATCTGAGGATCCGAAGAAGAGCACCATAGTGAACTGATGTAGGAGCGAGAACAAACTAACTAACAACACTAACTGCGTGAGCAATATCGGGTCTGGTCATGCATAAGTAAACAAGTTGTCCAACAATCTGACTGTATCTAATGGGATCAAGAAGGAGCTCACCATCTGTGGGACGAAGCTTCCCATGAAGCTCTAAGGGTGTATTGACTAATTGACTATCAGAGAGACATGCAGCGGAGATAATATTTGATGTGTATTTCTGTTGAGAAATAAGTATTCCCTGATATCCATGAGCAATTTCTAAATCCAAAAAGTAATGCAGCTTACGAAGGTATTTCATATGGAACTGCTGGTGAAGGTATTTCTGTATGGATACAATGCCAGCAGAGTCATCCCCAGTAATGAACATATCATCAACATATAATAGTAGAAGTATCCTTCCCTGCGGTGATGATCGCATAAACATGGAATGGTCCGGGGAACTCTGACTAAAACCAGCCTTGGTGATGACAAGCCGAAAACACTAAAATCAGGCTCGAGGGGCCTATTTCAGACCATATATAGCACGACGCAGTCTGCAAAGATGATGAGGAGGAGTAGTAAGGCCAGGAGGAGGATGCATATAAACAACCTTAGATAAGGTACCATGAAGAAAATCATTCTTCACGTCCAACTGGTATAACGACCACTAACGAACGACAACAACAACAAGAAGAGTGCGAACTGTGGTTATCTAAGCAAATGGGACAAAAGTCTCATCATAATTAATGTCATGCTCCTGAGTAAATCCCAGACAACTAGACGAGCCTTGTGCCACTCAATAGGGCCATCAGGTCGATATTTGACCTTAAAGATCCACTTGCAGCTAACAGGCTGAACGCCCACAAGCAGTGGAATAACATCCCAAGTACCAGTCTGATCAAAGGCATTGAACTCCTCTGCAATAGCTTTCTGCCACTCGGGGTATTGAACGGCTTCCTTATAGGTTCTAGGCTCACGTGTAGAGTGTATAGCAGTGAGATATGCATGAAACTGGGGTGAGTAAGTATCTAGTGTGGCAAAGTCAAATTGTTCAGAGGGACCAGTGGCATCAGGTGTGTAACATGGTGGTGGGACGCCCACAGTAGAACGTGTAGACTGGCGAACCGGTGGTGGAAGGACAGTATGTGGGGGTGAGGTAGGTGGTGTGGGTGCATGCAGCTGTGGGGATGCAAGTGGTGAGGGTGCATGAGGCGGTGGATAAGCAGGCGGGTGTCTCTGTAGAAGGAATAGTAGGTGGACTGTCTATAGCAGAAGCAAAAGGAGCCAAAGGAGTGGGATCAAATGGAATAGGTGAAGTGGAAAGAGGCCTAACAGGTGAAGGATCGAGAAAACTAGCATCCTGAGGAGAGGTCAAGTAGTAGGGAGAGTCTTCTAGAAAGGAGACATGTCGGAAAATACGAATACGACCAGCCACAAGATCAAAACAACGCTAATATTTATGCTCAAGATTGAGACCGAGATGAACACACTTAGCAACATGAGCGGTGAGCTTCGTGCACTCAGTGGGAGGGAGAAGGACATAACAAGTGCACCCAGAAATATGGAGCATACTGTAGTCGGGTGGTGAGTGATAGACAGCCTCATAAGGAGTGGTGCCAGATAGGGCAGGCGCATGAGTAATGTTAATGAGACTGATAGAAGTCATGAAAGCTTTAGTCGAGAAAGAACGAGGAACAGAAGAGGAGAGTAGAAGAGCGTGAGCCGTCTCAAGGATGTGACGATGCTTGCGTTCGCTACACCATTCTGCTCATGGGCGTGGGGTCATGATTGCTGAAAAAGAGTACCATGAGATTGAAGGATTGATCGCATAGTAGAAGAAGTGTATTCACGAGCACCATCTGAGCGAAAGGTTTTGATATGAACCCCAAACTGAGTGTGCACCATTGTCGTAAAGAATAGGTAAATGTCAGGTATCTCAGAACATTGACGCATAAGAAATACCCATGTATGTCTAGTGAAATCATCGATGAAACTAACATAATAGAGATAACCTTTTTGAGAAGGTGTGGTAGATGATCCCCATATGTCAGAGTAAATAAGTTGAAATGCATGAGTAGATTGAGAAATGCTTTTATTGTTAAAAGGGAGGGCTAAGTATTTTGCCAACTTACAACTCTGACAAACAGATAACGAAGTAAAATTAAAACGATCAAGAGCACCAATACAAACCAAATCTTTCAAATGAGACTCACTAATATGACCTAAGCGTCTGTGCCACAAATCGGCATCAGAACTAACAACACCAACAAAACTAGAAGTAGAATCATGAGTATGAAGAAAATCTAGATGATATAGACATCCATGTCTGCTAGCACGTCCAATCATATGACCAGTCTGAGGATCTTGTATGGTACAGCCCAAAGAAGTAAAGGTAACAGTAAGACCACTATCACATAAAGCACTAATGGAAATAAGTTTCATAGATAAATGAAAGGCATAAAAGACGAAAGGTAAGGTGAGAGTTGGAGTGTTAACAGACCCTAAGTGTGTAGTGAGAAGTAGTGAACCATCGGCAGTGTAAAGTGACGGTGCATGAGAGGTAAGTGCAGTGCAAGTGGTGAGGAGTGTATAATTGCTAGTGAGATGATGTGAAGCACCAGAATCTAAAAGCCAGGAAGAAGACATATCAGGAGTGACAGAGAAAGCAGGAGCAGAGGAATCAGCACTGATGGACTGATCCGAGTTCTGAAGATCCAGCTGAGCTAGACGGAATTGTGGAATATCATAGGAAGCAGGAGAATGCATGGCCAGAGTGACGACCATCGCACCAGATGTGCGGAGAGGAGGTACACCATATTGGTGCTACGCTGTTGTGCCTAACTAAGAGCTGGGGATGAAGAATAAAACAGTTACTATGTGTATGACCATCCCGCTAACAGTGGGTGCAATGGGGACAACGACCAAGGACACTCAACAGAAGCAGACCAATCAGTCCAATCCTTAGCAGAGGAAAGAAGGAAATCAGTGAAGACTGAAAGATTCTGACGAAATTGTGGTTCTATAAAAAATAAAAGTACCTGCAATTTTTTTTCTTCGATTTTTTGTTTTGTTTTGGGATTTCGGTATAGGGTTATTGGATTGCGTGTCGGGTTGTGGGGTTTGTTTGATTCGGGTATAGGGTTATTGGATTTCGGGTCGGGTATAGGGTTATTGGATTCGGGTATAGGTTTTGAGTCAGGTTGGAGTTGGATAATCTGAAATAGTGTATTTGGATATAGGGTTAGGGTTTTAGATAGAGGGGAGAGTGGTGGCTGGGTAGGGAGGTCGGGGGGTAGGGTTTGGGATTGATGGTGGTTTGGGGTGGTAGGGCATCGGGGTAGGGCGACTGGAGAAGAAGAAGGGGGTTGATGGTGGTTCGGGGTGGTAGGGTGACGGGGTAGGGCAAGTGGAGAAGGAGAAGGGGGGGTCGATGGTGGTTCGGAGTGGTAAGGCGATGGGGTAGGGCAACTGGAGAAGGAGAAGGGGGGTTGATGGTGGTTCGGGATTGATGGTGGTTCGGGGTGGTAAGGCGACGGGGTAGGGACTGGAGAAGGAGAAGGGGGGTTGATGGGTGGTTCGGGAAGTTGTCGGGGTAAGGTGACGAGGTAGGTCGACAACGATGATGTTGCCGATGCTAATGATGATGATGTTGTTGATTTGGGGAAGGGGTAAGGCGGCGGGGTAGGCCGACGATGATGATGATGATGATGTGAGGGGTGTAAAATGAACAAGACGGTCCATTGTCTGTCCGAGTCCAGCTCGAGAAATTGCCCGACCGTGGACCGTCCGAGCTGTTATACGAACCGAACTTGAGCAAATTATTAGGTTTGATTCTTTACCAAGCTCGAGCTGGACATAAGTCCGTCCGAGTATTATTGCGGTCCGATGCTTTATCCAACCGAGTCCGGACTATAAAAATTTTGTCCGACCTAGACCGAGCCGGAGATAAGCCCGTCCGAGTAGAATTTCTGTCCGAGCTTGAACATATGGTTGTTTGATCCCGATCCCGTCCGATTCGATTTACAGCTCTAGATGATGTGGCCGACGCTAATGATGATGCTGATGATGCTGTTGTTGTTGATTTAGGGAAGTCGGGTTTTTTATTTTTTTGAAAAGAAACCATAATTTCTTGTAGGGGATTTTTGAAGCTCTGATACATGTTAAGATAAATCAGAAAGAAGAAAAAACAAAAAAAATGATTATTGAATTGAGTTCAACCAAGTACAATATCACCTATATATAGGAGGAGAACAAGTACCAAAATAACTATACAACCAATATGAGACTATAATAATATCTAACACCTGAATATAGTTGCAACAAAATGTTTAAGTTGTTGCAACTTCGCCGTCAACCAATTTATCTACTCATTTTGGGACCCCCCGTAAGTCGAAACATGAGGATCAAAAACTTGAGTGGGTGTTGGTCCTAAACTCATTTTACGCACATGACCGTGGAGCTGTGGCCTCATAACTTCGGTCAAAAATTTGCACTGAACTGTTAATGGGTTGGATGAAGCAGTGGATGACCTCCCGTCATACTTTTTTCTGGATGCCTTATGCAAAAAAGATGGAAAAAAAAGTTAAGATTAAGTTTTTATTTCATAACAAATTTAAAAACCAAACAAGTGCACAAGATATAAAAAACAATCTATGTCGCCAACGGTGTCAGGTCCCAATTTCTCTACCTATAGGTTTGTAAGACGAAGTTATAAAAAAACCAAAGAAAAGATTACAAATGAAAAAAACTTCACACTTGCCATTTCGTCCTGAACCATAGCAAAGTTGCTATTTCCGGTGGTTTGTAGTACAATATGTTGTTCTCGATTGGCTCTTCTGATTTGAACCCTCATTTGTACATTTCAAAATTATTACAACTTAGTTAGAATTGCCACAACAAGCACTTTGAGATTAAATTGTATTAGCACTATAAATATCTTTCCTGTCTATGAATTCCAATAATGCACAAGGAAATGTCATTCTAAAGTCTCAACCTCAGGGGGAACATGACTTGCATTCTCGGCCCCAGATCTCTCGAATCTATAATACTTCACCTTCAGCTCGCTTTTGTGATCCCTCTACTTCTTGGAAATTGATTTATACACCCAAGTGTGAAGAGCGTTTGGGAAAGAAAAGAATTACTGCAAAATATCATTGATTAACAAATTTTAAACTTATGTACATAAACTTTGCTATTAGTAATGCGTTTTCATAAAGATATTACATGGATAGTTGAAAATGATTTGCCTCGGGCACTTTTATCCAATTTTCATATGATAATTGTAACGCCCTTGCACCAAACTCAGTCAATTTTATACAATTTATTAGACAAATTATTTATAGTATATATAGTACAACTGTCCACCACAAGTGCTTCTCAAAAAATGGTTAACAGGATTGGTGACTCTTGATCATAGGCTATATTATTTATTATTATTTTAATCTATTTCAATTCGTGATATGAGACTATTTTATTCAATCTCTTTATCCTCTCTCTCTGTATACAACAGAAGTCCTGTGGGACCCCTGTGCCACATCAACACTCCAAGAGAGACATCGCCCAAGCAGTGAGTTGTTCTCCTCACAAACGAGCGGGCTCCCCGATGGTGATGTCAGCACGACGTCACATGCAGCAGCATCACCACACTGTTGTTTCTCAATGTGGCCCCCTTTCCATTTATTTACCAAACTGCCATCGGCCTATATATATATATATATATATATATATATATATATATGAGAAATTACGGGGTGTACAACTTATAATAATGGACATAGGCATGAATTCCGAACAACTACCCAGCAGAATTGTGAGAGTTTACCTACATCTGGACCAACAGGCTGGATTGCACTATTGACGATCATGACTATCATCGTCTGCCATGATGATAGATGAGCCTTCATGGATCATAATAAAGGAGTTTGCTTGCTGTTTTGCCAATAATAGGGGTGCTAAGATAATCAAGTCTTAATAATGGATTTTGCAGTTGAAATATTTTAAGCATGGCATGTAAGTGTGTTGATTTGGAATTTTGAGATTGATATGTAAACAATATTTGGATTGAACTTTTTGCCAACAAGAAGGAAAGTAATTTGCTGAATGTGGCAATTTCATCAGTATTTGCCCGATCCAAAATGATTGAATCGTCAACGAACAATAGGCGAGTAAATGAACTATGCATATTTGGTAATTGAAAGCCATAGACGAAGTGGTTTTCTGAGGTTGCAAGGAGTAAGTAGGACGGAGAGTAACTGCATCAAAGAGAAGTTGTTTGATGAATTTTTAATCAACCGGATCGAGCGCCTTTTCCATGTCGACTTTAAGAATGAACCACTGTGAATTGTGAATTCCTGCTTAAGGAGCAGGTAATTGAATGCCAAACTTCTTTGGTAGCAAAGTATATTGGAGATAATGTCTCTCTACCAGAGAGACCCAGAAAGGCAGCTTGTTCTTTGGAAATAATAGATACTAGCAAGGATTTAAGTGAATAATTTATGGAGGACTTTACAAGAGAAATTACATACGGCAGATTGATCGTATTTTAAAGCGGACTAATTCTGAAAGGACCCTACCCTACCCTACCCTACCCTACCCTTTCTTCCATTATATGACTAGGGCTGAAGGGCTTTTCCAGGGCCTCTAAAGTCAGCCCTAACTTATTATCATATTCATCCCCAGCACTTAGTCGTGTAGACAACCGTACTTCTTTGAAATAAAGGCCAAGGCTTACCCTCTAAAAGAAACAACAAACTATCACATTTGCCTAGCATTTCCAAGTATCACATTTGCCTAGCATTTCCAAGTAGAGCTGCTATCGGGTTCTCCACTACCCGTATTTGGATCTGGTATCTCACAGGTCCAAAAATTGGATCCGGAACCGGACTTGCGAGAATCGGGTCCGGATCCGGATCCTAATTAAAAAAAATCTACATGTCGGGTCCAATAGCGGAAAATAAATATTTGCACTTAAGTATTTTTACACCCGATACACTTACGGTTTCAATAGTTTTTGTACTTAAGTACATGAATAAATATTATATTTACACATATATCTTCAATAATTACTATTTATATGTATATATCCCTATAACTCTATTATTCAAAATTCATATTTTTGAGAGCATTTTTTAACGGGTCCGGGTCCGGGTCCGGGTTCGGATCCGGATCGATTCTTTTTTGAGCGGACCCGAAGTACATCAGGTCTTATTTTAGGATCCGGACCCGGATACGTATAGATCGGGTCGGTTCTGATCCAATGCCGAATCCGAATCCGGGTTGGGTCAGGATATCGGATAAATGTGACAGTGCTATTCCCAATGATACAAGGCACACTTACAATATTTATATCCTTTTCAAAATCATCCACATTTGAGCTAAAAAAAAAATCGCATCCCTTTGTATTGGGCCGGTACGTATTGGATCCAACCCAAATCGTTATGATAAATCAAAGCCCATCTCAACCACAGGCCACCATCCCCTCCTATAAATTCTCTCCAAAACGCTTCATTTCCATCACCCCAACCCTCCCACTCGGCGGCGGCGACAGCGACAGCGACAGAGTCATCCCAGTTTCCAGCTCCAGCCATGGTGAAGTTCCTCAAACCCAACAAGGCGGTGATCGTCCTCCAGGGCCGTTACGCCGGCCGCAAAGCCGTCATCGTCAAGAACTTCGACGACGGCACCCGCGACCGCGCGTACGGCCACTGCCTGGTCGCCGGCATCTTGAAATACCCCAAGAAGGTCATTCGCAAGGACTCGGCCAAGAAGACCGCCAAGAAATCGAGGGTGAAGGCATTCCTCAAGGTTGTGAACTACAGCCACATCATGCCGACTCGCTACACTCTTGATGTGGATCTGAAGGATGTGGTCACCTTGGATGCGCTGCAGAGCAGGGACAAGAAGGTCCAGGCCGCGAAGGAGGTGAAGTCGCGGTTCGAGGAGAGGTTCAAGACGGGGAAGAACAGGTGGTTCTTTACCAAGCTCAGGTTTTAGGTGGTTTGTTCTCTCTTTGAATTTGATGCTATTTCGATGAATTTTGCATTATTAGTGCTCTGTTTGCTATGCTTATTCGACTTGAACAAGAGTTTTCAATTATATGAATCTGTGTTTAGAGACATTATTGTTAATGTTGGATCGAGTTAGGATAAATTTTAATGTTGTTGGATCTGCTATTGCACTCATTTTGTTAGGGATTTTACCTTCTTTTGTTGTGTTGTGATGCATGCTTAACTGTTAGTTATATATTGCAAGGCAAATGGGTTAGTTATAAATTTGATTAGTCTCTATTGAAAGTATTGAAAGTTTACAACAACAACAACAACAACAAAACCTTTTTCCCAACTAGTTGGGTCGGCTACATGAATCTTGATTTTCCATTCTGCTCGGTTTAGCGTAATATCATCTGTAAGGTCACAAGCGATTTATCTTCATAAGAGATTTGACAAAATTTTATGCTGGCTGTCAATTGCCTAATGCAACACTCCTCCTTACTTGTTAGTGGCTGGATTTTTGGCTTGGGACAGGCAATGGCGGAGTTATTGAAAGTATTGAAAGTTATTGGATTCAAATATTTGTTTACATTTAGCTACTAAAATGTAGTTAGTTTAGCTTAGTTTTGTGTTGGTTGTATCTGTTGTTTCATTTCTAGTGGTTTTAGTTGAAATGCATTCAATGGATTTAGAGACATTTTGTTGTACAAGTCGATGACTTCACATACCTCCTTGTTCGAGGGTTTTATTAGTATTGTATGGTTGGCATTTGGGATCTTGTAGACTTGTATAATTGAAGTTTCAAATGCATATTTGCATGAGAGATTTGAAGTATATAAAATGCATTGTTGTCTCATATTACTATGCTGTTTTGTTGAACATTGACAACTGTTTGTAAGCAGTTTACTTTTCATTAGACTTCGGAGGTAATGCTTGAATTCATTAGACTTTCTTTCCACTCTGAATTGGATAATATATGCTAGGTATTATATTACAGGTTTGATTACTAAGGAACAAACTGTCAGTTTTTTTTTTGTTGTAATTGTGCTAATTTGAGATTTATAAATTAGAATATTTGAAATGTGCAATACTTGCGAAGAAAAAAATGCCTAGTCTAGTATTATCTCCCTATTTTAAAAGTTTCTTCTACCCATTTTAAATAGCAAATTGAAAATTGTCTTTCTAGATAATAGATAACGGCGAGGGGTCTACTTTTAGTTTAACAAGTATCAATAGATGTACTATTGGGAGCATGATTGTGAGATTGGCTTGCAACTGTAGGTCAAGATTCGGTATCAGGCAACCATTTTTTACAACACTTATCAGAATGATTACTAGGAAAATTTATGCTCTGATTATGGTAATGTCTCATTATATTCAAGATTTATACCTTGGTTAATGGAGAATGATTTGGCACACTCACTGCCTGAAAGATTCAGGCACTGAATCTCTAGTGACAGTATTAAACATGCCATTGTTTAGAAACTAATTTGCAAGAATATGTGAACATTTTACATGTTCATCTGTATCTTTGGGTAACAAGATGCCGTCCTTTAGAAACTAACTAGCTGCTACCACCAACCCCTCCCCCTGCCGGGTTTAGTCATAGCAGAAATCTATCAATTGCCATTAATATAAAAAATGCAGAATTTTATTATATTGAGTTAACAAATTGAATTATCTAAGTTTATACAAGATTACCTTATTTTGCTTTGCAAAACAAGATGCCATCCTTTAGTAACTAACTGGCTGCTACTACCTACCCCTCCCCCAGCTGGGTTTAGTCACAGCAGAAATTTATCAATTGCCATTAATATAGAAAATGCAGAATTCGATTATATTGAGTTAACAAATTGAATTATCTAATCAGTTTATACAAGATTACATTATTCTGCTTTGCGAATTGCTATAATCCAATAAAACTTGTTCAGACTTTGTTCTGTCAAAACAATGAAGATTATAAACTGCAGAAACTCCTTAGTATCAAAGACAACAACTATAATCGGCAGTAAATTGAATATTTTCAACACGAAAAAGCATAACTCAACCTGGAATCCATGGAATAGATCCATATCAAAGTACAACAGCATAAAGATACAACATAAAGATGTTTTATTTACAATGTATATTGTAACAGGATGGTAAGTTAAAACACATCATAAGTTTGGCATTCACATCACAACTTCAAACTAAGAAACATTATTTTTAAGTCTATTAAATCACATAACTCTAAACCCCAAAAAATAAACCATCAGAAATCAAAGTTACTGCGAGCATTAGTTGTCAAACAAATATGCTGAATAGATAGATTCCAACATCACACTATCAACACAATGCATTTCTTCACTATCATCCTCATCAGAAGACGAAGTATCTGAACAATGCCTTTTCCTTGAATTTCATCCTGTTCTTCTTCATTTTCAATCAAACATCCATGTCTATCGTGGAAATCCATGTCTAATAGCCAAATGGCTTTCCACATGGAAATTCATGTCTATCGTGGAAACTTTTTCATGTTTCTAATAGGAGAATGGCTTTCCACATGGAAAGTCATTATCCTATTAGAGCATCCACTATCGTATGCTAAAAATCCAAAATTTAGCAATTGGGTTGAAAAAACTTTTAACTACCGTTTGCTAAAAACCCAAAATTTAAAATAGAAGTGAACAGTCAATTGCTAAAGATAGCAGCAGTTTTAGACGATTGCTAAATATGAAAGACGGAGGATGATGCACCGTTTGTTTAATTTTTTTTAATATTGTCGGACGGAAAATGGGCGAATTTGGAAAAAATTATGAACAAATTGCCAAGTTTTTTAATATATTTTTTTTCTCAAAATTACTAAATGCCATCTAAAAAATTACGAAAATACAATTTAAATAAATTTAATAAATCAAAAAGAAAAAAAATGCTCGGACGGAAGATCTTCCGTCCCTGTTCGGCAATTTGTTCAGAATTTTTTTCAAAAAATTACTAAAGTGCCATTACAATAATTATGAAAATGCCATTAAAATAATTTAAAAAATCAAAAAAGAAAAAAAAATGTTCGGACAGAAAAAGATCTTCCCTCCGGCATTTTTTCCAGATTTTTTTCAAAAAATTACTCAATTGCCATTACATTAATTACGAAAATTGCCATTACTCGATCGCACATCTGACTGTAGTTGCACTGGGTTTGGTCGAGAGGACGACGATCGACCGGTCTTGCTGGACGGTTGACCGACCGCGGAGCTGTGTTCGTTTTGGGCCTCAATTTGTTAGATTGTATGACTCATATTCAGTTACTTCTTTTTGCAGGTTATATCGGACGACTGAGAATCAAGATTAAACCTAGGTTTCTCTCTATTCTTCTATATATATTGTAAACTCCTTCAATATGAGAATAAAATACTTCATAGATTTTTTTCTCCACTGCAAAGAGATGCTCGAGAGAGGTAGTTCTAAGTGGGTGAGTTTAATTCCTTGTATTGAGTGAATCAACAACTTTTTGCAACCTCTTCTAGTTGAATATCAGATATCCCTATATTTCTCTCCGGATTAAGCAAAAACTAACCGAGATAAATCCTCGTATTTGTATTTGTGTTTGTGTTTGTGTTTGGACTGGTTGATCTACTTGCTTGCTCAATTGATTTGTTTGATCTCTTCAACTTCCTTATTGCTCTAATTAGTTCCGCTGCGACCAAATGCGTTTGTTGACGCCCCAATCCCAACAACTAGTATCAGAGCTTCAGGTTGCCGAGTTCATTGGTTAAGACAACAGGCCACAGTCTTTTGAAGATCAAACAGTTCCATGGAAAGATCAATTTCAATCTTTGGAAGGTTAACATGAATGATGTCTTTGTTCAAGAACATTTGCAGTTAGCCGTTAAGAAGAAAGAAAGGCCATCCAACGTGAAGGAGGATGTTTGGGAAGATGTCCGTGAAAGGGCCATAAGTCTGATCTGACTATTCCTGGTGGACGAGGTCAAGTGTAGATTTGTGGAAGAAACTGACGCGGCGAGTTTGTGGAAAAAACTCATAGCTGACCACTCTGGTTCGTCGTTATTAGATTGGATGCATTGGAAGTGGAAGTTGTTCTGTTTATCTATGAAGGAAGGTACCGATCTCCAAAACCACCTTACTGAGTTCAATAAGATATTATATGAACTTAAGGCGATTAACACGGTTGTGTGTGAGGAAGATAAAGTTTTCAACGTGATATATTCACAGACGGATTTGTTCGAGCTTTTGATAACTACCATGCTACACGGTAGATATGTCAAGAAGAGTATTTTGGTAGATGGTGTTATCAAAGCATTGAAGGAAAATCAACGTAGGAAGGAGACTCAAAAATCACCGTCTATTCCGACAAGTTGTCTAGCAGTGGAAGGTCCTTCAGGGGAAGATAAAGTGATTTGCAAAAGAATTCGATCCGATGCCGTTATTGCAAGAGGCTAGGGCATATCAAAAAAGATTGTTGGAAGTTGCAGAATCAGGAGAGCATAAAGAACGGGAGTTTAGCCGCTAATGTGGTTAGTGCCTTTGATTCAAGTGATTCGCGTCTTCTTGTTTCAAATTCTTTAGAGGTGGATTCTAGTTGGCTTCTTGACTCAGGGAGTTCTTCTCATATTTGCTCCGAGTGGAAGTTGTATTCTACTTATAATTTACTATAGGGCATTGTGTGACAACGGAAACTAGGGAGATTTGTAAAGTAATGGGTGAGGGGACAATTAAGTTGAAGATGGCAGGTCTAAACATGTTCACTTTAAGGTATGTTTTGCACATTCCTCTGTTGAAACGGAATCTGATTTCTTTGGGAACTCTTGATGCACGGGGTTGTAAGTACACAGCTCGAAGCGGAGTTCTGTCTGTTTTTCATGGTCAGCATGAAGTGATTAGAGGTATGAGAGTGGTTGGGCCAAGCCAACACAATCTCTACAAGCTTTGGGGAATTCGAAAATCCTGCGCAGGGGTTGTTAGTTCTTTTTCCGTTATTCCCGCAAGTTCAACTAGTTTGCCGCAACTAGAATCATCGAGATGAAACCACAACATTCGAATATCGTCGAGAGGTGGAGAAAACCTAAGGGTAGGTGGAGTTCGTGCGGAGTTTGGCAACTTCGTGAGTACATCTACGGAGGTGTGCCTTTGAGGGGCTACACTGGATCATGTGAGATTGGGTAGAGATCAGTTCAACTAGAAGAAGCTATTGTTCTAAGTCTTTTTTGCAAGTAGAATTCATTAAAGTTTGGAGATGAATAACACATCTTGTGATAGCACTCGCATGCAATCCAATGTGGAGTTTGTTAGGAATGTGTCTTGAATACTTGTGGTTCAGATTAGAAGAAGGTAAGATGAAGTACGGAGGTTGAAGCGTCGAAGAGAGTAGAAGAAAATAGAAGCAACAAGGTGCAGACATAGTTGCGGTCGACTGTCCCAAGTTGCGGTCGTCCGCACCTCCGACCGCACACCCGACCGTAGTTGCACTGGGTTTGGCCAAGACGACGGTCGACCGACCGTGGCACTGTGTTTGTTTTGGGCCTCGATTAGTTAGGTCGTTTCAGCCCAATCTTCAACTCCAAGTTAGATCGTACGGCTCCTATCCAGTTACTTCTTTTTCAGGTTATATCGGAGGACTGAGAATCAAGATTAGATCTAGGTTTCTCTCTATTCTTCTATATATATTGTAAATTTTTCCAATATGAGAGTAGAGTACTTCATAGATTATTTCCTCATTGCAAAGAGAGGCTCGAGAGAGATAGTTCTTGGTGGGTGAGTTTGATTCCTTGTATTGAGTGAATCAGGACCTCCTTGTAATCTCTTCTAGTTGAATATCAGATCTTTCTATATTTTTTTTCGGATTAAGCAAAAGCCAACCGAGATAAATTCTCGTTGTGTTTGTGTTTGGATTGGTGGATCTACTTGCTTGCTTAATTGATTCGTCTCATCTATCCGACTTCCTCATTGCTATAATTAGTTCCGCTGCGACCAGATGCGTTTGTTGACGCCCTAATCCCAACATGAAGATGGGTCGGGTTGTGAAGACTGGTTGGGTCGGGTCTGTTATGATCAGGCGGGTCTTTTGCTTGAGGTGCAAGCCTCGAGCTTTTGCTAAGGCGCATCCAAGCACAAACTTGAGTGAAGCTTTGAACAAAGGGGAAGTCTTAACTGAGGCTTGAGGCTAAAACTACTGTTAAGCTTGAGCCTTGAGCCTGAGGCGAGCCTTCAACTACACGGGTGTAGATAGCAGTTATTGCACTTACGAACCTTTACCGACATTTCAAAGAAGTTTGCTTTCCCATCTTCATTACATCATCGTATTGATCTGTAGAAGCACCGTAAGCAAGCATTCTAAATGCACAAGTTGCCTTTTGTCTAGGGAAAAAAACTGAGCCTCCCAGTGACATTGGGTTTCTGGCAAAGTAATCGTCGTAGCGACTACTACATCCACAATGCGATGGAAGAGAGCTTTTGCATTCTAATTTGGGTTCAAAATTGTGCATCCGTGTAAGTTGACTCATCGGCAAAGTAATCATGGTTGAGCAGATTGTCGTATTGCTCTTGATGTATCAGCGACCTGGACGTGAGCTTTTTTCTTCAAGTCTAAAATTCAGTGACTGCAGTGCAGCAATGACAACCGCAACTTCTTCTTGCATTTTTGATGATTTGTTTCATCATATTGCAACACCTTTCACATTTTCTCCATTGAAAGAGGTTGATAAACTTGTGCATACAAAACTAATTTGATAGGACTAATAATATAGCACATATAAGATTTTCAATATCTTATTACTCCATTAAAGAAAAAAAGTGACTCATAATTTATAATAATATGGTCAAATACGTTTACAATACGTCCAAAATATGTCCAAAACATGTGTACGGCAGAAAATTTATCATATTGATTTAAAATAATTATAAAATAAAAAGAAGAGTCAAGAGGAAAAACAAAAAGCAAGTCTAATGGGGGATTGACTTTCCTCCTATTAGAAGCATGAAAAGTTTTCTTTCAAATGGCTTTCCCTGTGGAAAGCCATTTGGCTAGTAGACTTGCTCAAATATCTTTCCTTATGAAAGCCATTCTCTTATTAGAAACTTGAAACGATTTCTTCGTTGGAAATGGCTCTCCGTGATGGAAATTCTTGTGGAAAGCCATTTGGCATAGACTTGCTCTAAGAACTCAATCAAATGTCTGAGTAGTAAATTCAAACTCTGCGAGCTTATCAGGTGCATCTTCTGATGGCTTGAGATGGAACCTAAACATCCTTACTTGTGTATGGGGTGTGCCATTCTCTAGCTTCTTCATTGTTCGACAATCTACCCTATTTTCAATGAAAAGTTAATTTCTAAATGCTAATCATACTCTGGAAAATGGTGATGGGAACAAAAACACTAATTATGCTAATTTCTATTTTATTGGTGGTAAATTCTTAGTAGTACATCTAGAGTGACTATTTGAAGTATATTCTTTATTTATTGATATGAACAATGCAAAGTTAGAAAATAGCACATTTCTTCTAGAAACCGATTTGCAAACTGGAGTTGAAGATTTTTAGTACTGCGAGTGTATATTTGGCTAAGTTGTAAGATAGACAAGACATTTGAAAAGTAAGATGGAATTAAGGAGAACAAACAAGCGATTAATTACTGTTATTAGTTAGAACTGTTATTTTCTTGTTAGAAATTGATTAGACATACCACTGAACTGTTGAAAACAGAACAGATTTGGGGAAAATAATTTTATTCTTCTTGTTGTACTTTATTCTGTACTGTATACATCTATTTATAAGGATTACATTCTTGGAGAAGAAGAAAGGGGATTGAGAGAAGATTGGGAAGATGAGAGATTTGGGGAATTTGTTTCCTATATTAGAAAACAGAATATACAATTACTATATTTCAACACTCCCCCTCAAGTTGGTGCATAGATATCGAGCATGTCCAACTTGTCAACAAATTTCAAGAAGAGCCGAGTCGAAACAGCCTTGGTTAGGATATCTGCGAGTTGATCTTCTGACTTCACTTTGGATATCTCAATTACTTTCTCATCTCACTTTGGATCTTCTGACTGCTTCAAATGTGGTAAGCCTGGCCATTTTGCTAGGGAGTGCCCTTCCGGTGATGGGGGAAGAGGAGGAGATAGGTATGGAGGAGGTGGTAGGGAAGATAGGTATGGAGGAGGTGGGGGTGGGGGTGGTGGTGGCGGTAGTCGTTATGGCGGACCTGATCGTAATGGGGATCGATATAGTGGTAGTGGACGAAGTAGAGATGGAGGAAGCCGTGGTGGATCGGGAAGTGATAGATACAATCGTGACCGCTCTGGACCGTATGAACGCTCCAGCGGTGGTGGCGGCTATCGCTCTTGATAGATGATGCTCTTTTCAGCCGATAGCTGAAGTGTGATATTCTGAACCTTGTGGATCAATCTGACCTTTGTGGTGGCTTTTGTTGGACCATTCCCTACTTCATGTGGTTGCAGTCACCGGCCATGCTGAAGATTCAACAGATTCCCAAGTTTTAGCTTATCATCCCAGGGGGGCGTGTGATAACTAGTTGCTATTTTGCTTGCTTGACTTAATACTCGTATTTCGTTGTGGATTCTGGATGATTTTGTTTTGAATACTTTATTCTTTACTGTATACATCTATTTATAAGGATTACATTATTGGAGAAGAAGAAAGGGGATTGAGAGAAGATTGGGAAGATGAGAGATTTGGGGAATCTGTTTCCTATATTAGGAAACAGAATATACAATTACTATATTTCAACACTCCCTCTCAAGTTGGTGCATAGATATCGAGCATGCCCAACTTGTCAACAAATTTCAAGAAGAACCGAGTCGAAACAGCCTTGGTTAGGATATCTGCGAGTTGATCTTCTGACTTCACTTTGGATATCTCAATAACTTCCTCATCTAAATTTTCTTTGATGAAGAATCTATCCACCTCTACATGTTTCGTCTTATTATGCTGAACTGGATTAGCCGCAATATCACACGCCGCTTGACTGTCACAATACACCTTCATAGGTTTCTTTGGACCATAGCCTAATTCCTGTAACAGGAGTTTTAGTCATAAAGCTTCTGTTATACTTAAAGCTACTCCGCGATACTCAGCCTCTGCACTAGAGCGTGCAACAACATTTTGCTTCTTGCTCCTCCATGTAACTAAATTTCCTCCAACAAAGGTGAAATATCCTGAAGTGGAGCGCCTATCGATTGTAGATCCTGCCCAATCAGCATCAGTATATGCCTCAACCTTCAAGTGACTATGTTTCGCAAATAAGACTCCTTTTCCTGGGGCTGACTTAATGTATCTCATAATTCTCATTACCGTGTCCATATGTTGTTCCCGAGGTGCATGCATAAACTGACTTACCATACATAAAGCATATGACAAATCTGGCCGTGTATGTGCAAGATACATTAGTCATCTAACCAATCTCTGATATCTTTCCTTATCACAAGGTACTTGATCAGCTTCGTTGCATAGTTTCAGTCCTTCTTCCAATGGTGTACTAATCGGTTGACAAGCGGACATTCCAGTTTCCTTCAATAAATCCAGAGTATATTTTCTTTGAGAAAGAAATATCCCTTTTCTTGAACGAGAAACTTCAATACCAAGGAAGTATCTCAAAGGACCAAGATCTTTCATTTCGAACTCTTGTGACAAGTAGTTCTTTAATGCCTTCATCTCCTCAGGATTATCTTCAGTTACTATCATATCATCAACATAAATAATAAGAGCAGTAATTTTACCTTCTTTCCTTTTTAGGAATAGAGTATGATCAAAATTACTCTGATCGTATCCGAATGTCCTCATTGATTTTGTAAATCTCCCAAACCAGGCTCTTGGCGACTGCTTCAGTCCATACAATGCTTTCTTCAGACGACATACTTTATTGCTGTGTTGGACTGGTCTGTTCGACCCTGGTGGAAGATCCATATAGACTTCTTCTATCAATTCCCCATGCAAAAATGCATTTTTCACATCAAATTGCTCCAACGACCAGTCAAGATTTGCAGCAAGTGACAGTAGAACTCGAATAGCGTTGAACCTTGCCACAGGTGCAAATGTTTCGTCATAATCAATTCCATAAGTTTGAGTGTACCCTTTGGTAACTAGCCTTGCCTTGTACCGCTCTATCGAACCATTCGATTTATATTTCACTGTATAAATCCATCTGCATCCTACTGGCTTCTTCCCTGCTGGCAGCTCGACTATCTCCCAAGTCTTATTCTTCTTCAAGGACTTCATCTCCTCATCCATAGCTGCTTTCCACCTTGGATCGGCTAAGGCTTCCTGCACATTGTTAGGAATAGATACAGCAGATAATTGATTCACAAATGACTTATTTGATTCAGACAATCGGTGAGTGGACACATAATGACTCATGGGATATTTGACTTTACTAGTGGGATTAGGCTCGTAAGTGGGTTTTGGGATACCTCTAGTAGTACGGTTTGGGAGTTCTCTTCTTGGAGCTTCGGACAGCGATGGCGATTGATTTTGGGGTTCTGCTTTGAGTAGAGATAGATCTGATGGTACTGGTGGTGAAGATGGTTCAGATGGTGCTGGTGGTGGAGATGGCTCATCTTCATGGAGGTTCGGTACTGACTGCAGATCTTCGTAGAAATTTTCTTCCTCAACCAAGTCTTCATTCGAATGATCGTCATTACTTACACCCTGATTTTTTCCTCTTATATCTGATTGTTCAGTTTGAATAGTAACCACTTCATCATAGGCAGGAGTTTGAACTTCACTTCGGTACTCCCCCTGAAGTTCAACCTCAGAGGAAAAATACATCTCTTCTTCATGGAACACAACATCCATAGTCACAAACATCTTTTGAGTTAGTGGGTGATAGCACCGATACCCTTTCTTATTCTGTGCATATCCCACGAAAACACAGCGGACAGCTCGAGGAGTTAACTTATTGCGTTCATGTTGATGAAGATGAACAAATGCAACACATCCAAACACACGAGGTGGCAAGTTGACGACTTTTGGTTTATTCACAGCTTCAGTTAATGCTTGAAATGGTGTGAGGAAGTTTAGGATATTAGAGGGAACTCGGTTGATTAAGTATGCAGCAGAAGCAAGGGCTTCTCCCTAATAAATGAGTGACATATTTTCATGGATAAGAGAAGCACGGACCACTTCAAGCAAGTGTATTTTTTCTTTCTGCAACCCCATTCTGTTGAGGTGTATACGAGCATGTAGTCTGATGAACAATTCCGTGTTCTACCAAATATTGTTGCAGATTTGAACTCCGGTATTCTCCGCCATTATCACTCCTAAGAACTTGAATCTGTGATTTATACTGAATCATAACATGTTTGTGAAATTTCTGAAACAAACCACTAACTTCACTTTTCGACTTCATCAAACAAATCTAGGTCATACGAGTACAGTCATCAATAAAGGTCACAAACCATTTGGCTTCTCCAAATGTAGTGGTTTTGGATGGACCCCAAACATCAGAATGAATTATCATAAAAGGTAGGGAGCTTTTACTTGGACTTGGAGTAAAAGAGACACGATGACCTTTTGCTAGTTCACACACATCACACCGAAAGATGGATATATCGAACTTCAAAAATAAACTTGGAAATAATTTCTTCAAATAACCAAAAGAAGCATGTCCTAGACGTCGATGCCATAGCCAAATATCTGATTTCTTCTTCTCATCTTCGGATCCTTCCACACTTAGAGCTTGAGTCAACTTGCTCGAACATTCAGATTCTAAATCCAGGTAATAGAGCTTCCCGTGCCTAACCCCATAACCAATCGTCTTGCGAGTCCGAATATCCTTAAACACACAATAGGAAGGCCAAAAGACTATAATACAATGTAAGGCAGTAGTTATTTGAGCAACAGATAATAGGTTAAAATTTAAGGATGGCACAACTAGGGCAGTATCTAAGGTTAGGTTGTTTGTGAGATGTATGGTACCCTCCCAGTAACAGTGGCAGGATCACCATTGGCAGTGGACACAGTCGATTTAGTGGATGGTTGAAAATTTTGAACTTGTCTAGAATCAAAAGTCATATGATCGGTAGCACCCAAATCAATTATCCATGCACTATTCATAACAAAAGCAGAAATATTAAATACCTTACCATCATTACCTGCAGCTGTGACTAATGTAGAGGCGAGTCCAATACTCTTCTCAGCTCTATCAGTTTGTCCCATGGTAGCGGCACAAAAGGAAAAAACAATGGATCTGATCTTCAGCAACCACTAGCACACAGCACAACTTAATCAAGAACAGCTCCAAGTCTTCAACACCAGCAAAACAGCAGCAACCCAAACAGCAACTCCACAATGGATCAAAACACCAAACACTGAGATCCAAATGCCACACACAATATCAAGATCCCTCCTTCTCAGATCAGCAAACACACAATTAACACGTGCACAAACTACGTGCAAAGAAACCCAAGCAAAGAGACAGCAACAGTAGAAAAGAGAGAGCCACAATGGCAGCTCTCGGAATCTGGCCGACCGCGGTGGATGGCGTCGCAAAGGCAAGAAGCCAGTAGGGGCGACGCCTGCGGTGCTGCAGTGCTGGCGAAGTCGATGCTGGGGGGTCAGGGTGGCGCGACGGGAGGCGTCGAACAGGGAGGAAGGGAAGATCGGGATCGGGGTTTTTGTTGTCTGTCAACGAGAGCGGAAAGAGGAGGCTCAGGTGGCTTGCGGTGGACAGCAGCATCGTCGAGCGGTGGCAATGGTGGAGTGCGGCAGTCAGCAGTGGTCGGGGCGTTGGCAATTAGGGGAAGCAGTGCGTTGGAGATGATGAAGGGAGGAGGGTGGTGCGGTAAATGACAGCGGCAAGGTGCAGTCGGCCGTCGATGTAGGAGAGGCAGTCGGGACTTCAGGGGGAAGGCGATGGGGTTGGCCGTCGATGTAGGATGCAGCAACGATGAAGTGGGCTCGGAGATGTAATTGGGGTGAAGGGGGTTTGGACGTCGTGGGTGGCGGAAGTCGTGGATGAGGGCAGAGCGGCGACGGCGACGGCGACGGCGACGGAATCTGACGGGATCAAGGGTCAATGATCAGTGACGGGATCAACAACTGGATCAGATCAAGATGGAGGTGATCAGCCTCTTCTTTTTCTTCAGTTGGCCTAGATCTGATTAGGCTCTGATACCATGTTGAAAACAGAACAGATTTGGAGAAAATAATTTTATTCTTCTTGTTGTACTTTATTCTTTACTGTATACATCTATTTATAAGGATTACATTCTTGGAGAAGAAGAAAGGGGATTTAGAGAAGATTGGGAAGATGAGAGATTTGGGGAATCTGTTTTCTATATTAGGAAACAGAATATACAATTACTATATTTCAACATGAACACATTGTTGGCAGCTATTTGTGTAGAATGTTGATCCTTTTTGGTTACTATTAAAGCTTAAGTTATGTAATAAAAACTGTAATGTAAAGCACATGCAGATTTTGAAAAGCTTGTGAGAATGAATTTCATACCTGAAGAGTAAGTAAGAACTTCAACCATGACATCATTCAAGCTATCCGAGGTACGTAAGTTCAGAGTTGACGCTCATAGAGCCGCCACTCTACTCCATCAAAGGAAGAATGCAAGACTCAACTAGATCAAAGAAGAAGGATGATCAAGTCTTTCTTCACATCCGAGAAGTAGAAGATCACCTGGAACAGATAAAGAACGATAGGAACCGCTCCAGCAGGGCTTACCGCTCCAATTGACATCCTTTCAGTAAATCCATCCTTGATGCGCCCATTCTTAAGAACTTCAAAGCTCCTCAATTCGAGTCATACGATGGTAAATCAGACCCGGTTAACCAAATTGAGAGTTTTAAAACTCTCATGATGGTCTATAATGTCACCGATGTGCACATGTGCTAAACATTCTCTGCAACTTTGAAAGGATCAGGAAGGGAATGATACTCATGTCTCACTCTAGAGTCAATATTCTCCTCCGACCAGCTCGATGAGCTTTTTATAGCGCACTTTGTTACTAGTCACAAGACTGTAAAAACAAGTGCTTAAATCAGAAGGATAGAGAACTGCTGAAGGATTTTTTCAAGCCCTTTACAACCGAAGCAGTGTCTATTTCTTCCCTAGACTCATTGGGGACGACTGTCGCCTTTCGTCATAATGTCACTCACAAAGAATTGAAAGTCTCCCTGGCGAAGAAGCTACCTAGAGATTTCATTGAGCTCCTGAAGAGGAGCGACAAGTATATTAGGGCCGAGGAAGCTCTCTATCCTCAAGGTAAGAAAGAGTCACCTTCCGAAAATAAACGGAAAAATATAAGCGAGGAGGGGTCAAGAAGTTTCAAAAAGACGGTGTGGGTCAACATTGTCATTCTTTAACATCACGCTTTGACAAGTTCACTCCCTTAAATGCATGTGTGTCTGTCATCATCATGGCAGTTGAAAAAGATAGAATAGCCCGTCCTCCTCCCAAGATTACCATGGTCAACTAAAGATGAGATAGGAACAAGTGGTGTGGATTTCATAGAGACCATGGACACACCATCGCCAATTGTTGAGTCCTCAAAGAAGAACTTGAAGGTCTGATTCGTCGAGGCTACGTCTTCCATTCCATTCAGAAAGATAACAATGTCGAGCTCTTTCTCTGTTTCTCTCAAGATGCTTTTGACACTTACGAGTCGGGCTTCTTTCTACAGTGTGCCACCTGTGAGAGGAGTATCCTGATCCCGACCTTCAGGGAGAGTTGTTTGTCCGGTTTACTTGACATTCTGAGCGGGAGGCCTCAGTTCGAGCGCACCTCTCATCCAAATGGACTCATTGGTCGGTTCCTTGTTACCTGGCACTGATATTTGGCAGAGAAGTTTTGATCCTTGGGGCCTCGTGAGGCCATTGAATCACTTAAAGGATTATGGACTAAGATATGGTCATGCAGACGGTGTTGTTCATGACGTCTTTTTTGGGAGCCCCCTTGGGTCTTTCTGTTGATAGGAGCTTGACAATGCTGTTGGGGCTGATCTAGCTGATGAGGATGAATTGCGTCATCTACGGAAGGAGCTGGTTGACGAAGATAATTAGTGCGACGACTTCAGCCTGCCGCTCAGCCTCTTAATCTTGGTGGCATAGCGGTAAATGACCTGTATAGTTTTTCATAGACGACGTCAATCTGTTGCTCTTTTGGTGTGGGAGAAAACAAATAAAATCATTTGATCGTCGCCGTAAGTAGTTAGAGTTTCCGAGAATAGATCTGGATCTTTGATTGAAAACCGTGATCTAAATTCGACGGTTGCTGATGTGGTCGATGGACTTGCAAAAAGCCTAAAACACCGGAGGTGGCCCCGACGACAGACCCTACGATGCTCAAGTCAGAACCAGAGAGAGAGAGAGTTTGAGAGAGAAGTTGCAGATTACCTTCTAACTAATGACATTGGAGGGTATTTATAGACATGAGAAGCAGTTTAAGAGATTGATATGAAATATGAATCCATGTTGACTCTCTCCTTTAAGAGATAATACTCTCTTGTCTGTGGATAAGAGATTTGACTTACAGCCCTGATGGGCCGGGTGTCTCTCCTAGTCGGCCTAATCACTTTTAATGGGCTTGAAAGTGGTTCATGTCTCGCAGATGAGCTTGAAGAAGGTCCGGACCTGTTAAGCGGCCCGTTATGATTAATTTTCATGTAAGAGCTTTAGGATCTGTGCTGAAATTACACGGCCCTGATTTGCCGTGATTTTTAACATCATCAATGGGCTTGGAGTTGCTTTGACTGTTTTCCGGCGGAAGTTCTATGGCGTCAAGGGAGAGAACCGAGCCCATATTGTGGTGGTGTAGCATGCTTGTGCTGCCTGTTGGCTCCCTACAACTTGGCCCACGCATGCTGTTGTTGGGAACTTCATTTTCATGCGGTAGACGGAGGCAATTGTATGATAGGCCGCTAGGCCCAAACGGCCAAATATTGCATTGTAAGCGACTTTGACGTCTACTACTAAAGTCAAGTGCTTCTGTTCGAATAACGGGAGTTTTTCCTACTGTCACATCAAGTGTGACGATTCCTTCTATTTGAACGGGTATACCGAAGAATCCGTGGAGTGTATAATCGGCTGGCCTGGGTCGGTCTCGGGAGAGCTTCAGGCTGTTGAAAGTGTTCATAAAAATGATGTTTACTGAATTGCCATTGTCCATCAGGATGCGGTGTACATCATGATTCATCTTGCAAAGGTTTATGACCAATGCATCGCAGTGATGTGTTCGAACACCTTCTAAGTCCTTGTCGAAAAAAGATATCAGGATTCGGTGCTCTTGGCAGGCGGAATGTTATATACTGAGTTGACTTTCCTGACAAATGCTTTGCGGGAGAAGTTGGAACCTCCCCCATCGAATGTTCATGAATAGAGTGAATAATGACCATGTGTTCTGAGTTTTAGAACTTGGAGGATCTCTTTTGACGCTTATTAGCCCCCCATGAAGGAGGAGTTTCGGCGTTGTTATTTTGTTGGAAAAATTGAGAGAGATAGTCCCGGTGCGTCAGGTCTTTAATTGTTTCTTTGAGGTCTCGACAGCTCACAACTTGTTCTTGTCTTTTATCTTAGAAGAAGAAAATAGAGTATGACACATGAGAGGGGAGACGAGGACGAAAGAGAGTGGAGACTAGAGTCTGATCTAACTGTATGTTCTCAGTTAGATCCATGTATCACTTCTTAAACAATGAGGGAATTAGATGTTCTAGCGCTAATATTATATGGAAGTCGAAAATCTCAACTAAGGTGAAAGTCTTCCTTTGGTTGGTGGTGAATAATGCTATCCTTTCAAAGGCGAACCTTAAGAAACGTAACCTTCCAATTGATATGAGGTGTCCACGATGTAACATAGGGGAGGACACAAACCATATTTTAATGCTTTGTCCTAAAGCTCAACTCACCTGGTAAATTGTGGGCCTGGGATTTGGTGTTGCAGAGATATCAAGCAGTATTGACGAAACTTGGGGGAGGTGGAGATCGACATTTATTAGGAGAGACCGTGGCTAGTGTGGGATATTACGGTAGCGGTTAATATGTGGATCCTTTGGCTTGATAGAAACGATGTTTGCTTTCGTAGCATTAACTGTACATTTCAGAAGATGCTTCATGAAATCTTGTTTCTAATAGATGATTGGGCAGGTTTAGCAGGGGCGAGGAAGCGACTCCGTACGGAGGGAGAGGAGTGGCCTAGGGTAGGATGACTGCAATCTCCTTCTAGCTCTCGAATGCGTCTAATGTGGGAGGTTACTGCTATTTTGGGCCAGACTTTTTGTTGTTTTATTTGACAAATATTGTTGTTGTTCTTATTTCAGTTAGTTGGTGGACTGGATTAGACTTGGTTTGTAATATCTGA